>SKCR01039191.1:0-61374 GCA_019454045.1 Zanthoxylum bungeanum | reverse complement strand
TATAATGTTTTTCTCTTTATTTTGAAGATGAGATTTCTATCAATATTAATTCATTCATTTCATTTTGTTTTAAATATGAGATTTATACGGCAATAGTATTTATTTAGTAATTTATATATTTTTTCTTTATTTAAGTAGTAAAGTAAATTTAAACATATAGTTGTTAATTTAGTATTTTTATTTTATATCTATTTGTTCAAATTATTTTTTAATTGATTTTTTTAAAGGCATAAAGATAAAAAAGATAATTAATAAATAAATGAGGATATATGATAGAGACTAGAGGATGAAGACGTGTATATCTTTTTCTATACGGGGAATCTCCGACCCGTACCCGCAAGAGTGACGAGCCGGAATCGAGGATATTATATATCACGCGGATACGAGTGTGAATATTGATATCCTCATGTTATACCCGGTCCGTTGATATCCCTATAAATTATTAATCACCTATAATTTTTTTTTTTTTTTTTTTTAAAGTTCAGATCATAATAATGCTATCAAGTAAGAGAATTTAATAGTGAAATTAATAATTTAAGTTTAAGATAAGTCAGTAAAATCAATCAAATTGTTTAAAAAGAATAATGGAGTCGGCTGAGTTAGGCGTGCGTGAGACACAAACCTAGCTTGTGAAGATTTTTCAATGCTTTTTGTTTTGTTTTGTTTTGTATTTTTGCTTTGTGGCGAGCACACGCATTCCATTAAAGAATACGACAAAAATATAAAGATTCTTTGAGATTTTAATTAATATTTTGATATATGAACAGTGAAATGCTCCATAATTATCAACTTTATTATAATTCAAGAGAAACTAGTTGAGAAACCTGCGCGATGTATTGTTCGTCTAATTAGGGATAATTATGATTGTTGTCGACTGTTTTTCGTTCTAAGGATAATATGAAAAATTAACCCCTCGAATAATGAATTTGTTTGGTTAGTAGGGAACAAAAACAACCATAGCATGCGAGTAAGATAAAACATAGAGTTTACGTGGTTCGGTGGAGAACGACTTCAACCTAGGTACACGTGAGAAAGATGGTGTATTTTATTCATGTTTGGAGTAAAGACCGACCAGAGTTTCAACGGGGAAATAAACTCTCTCTGTGTTAATACACCTCGGGTCTTACACTAACCCGATACAATCCACTCACTAGGGATGACAACCGACCAACTTTCTCTCTTTATCACTAGTTTTTAAATTCTTAACTTTTTACAAGTTGTGGGATGCACAATTTGCTAACCGTTAAATCTGAATCTTCAACCCCCTTTATATAGGCTTCCAAATCCACTTTTTCGCCGCTTCTGATTTCATCTCATGTCAATTTGTCATCATAGCCATGACAACTCTCCTCAACTACCTTTAAATACGCCAATAAGAATAGCTCATTTCACTGTCACTACACCGGCCTATGGTGATTCTGCTCTGCCACATTCCTTCCACTGCACCAACCTATAGCGGCTGAAAGAACTACATTCAATGAGAACTGTTGCTTTTTTCCAGTTATTGTTAGTCTTATAGAAGCTTATTCTCTCAATTAGGGCATACGTCACATGACTCTCAATTAAGGCATACGTCACATCGGGTCGGTATACTGAGGCAGATGATACTCATCAAAGCTCTCCTAACTTTCTTAACTAGGTCGGGTTGATATGTATGGACCTTATAAGAATGTAGAACCATGAACCGTAACCGAAACTTGTCATGCATATAAAATTTCAAGATAAAAAAATAATAAACAACTGAAATAATAGTAAAAACTTTTAAAAAATAATAAAATTTTAAACTAATAGAAAATTAATAAAAAAATATTTTTCGGGTCGGATTAGGTTGCGTGGTCAAACCCATCAGGTCGGGTTGGGTAAACCCAAAATTACATTATTTTGTTTAAAACCCGCTTAGGTAGAGTGAGTCACGTCGGGTTAAGTAAATTATAATTAAATTTTCAGTATGTAATTTTTTGACTTCTAAAATTTTAGTAAAATGTAATTAAATTTTTATTTTGTAAACTTATAATTATTTATTTATTACTTCCACCGCACCTTAACAAAATGAGAAATAGGCTTGGTCAATAATATTTGAATGATTTGATTTTTGTAAAATATAATCAAGCATTGAGACGCGATATGATATGCAAGATACCCTAATTTTGAAATGGACGATATAATGAACCTTTCACATAAGGTCAAGTTGACTTACAAGATTTATATGAAGAAGCTAGAACGTGAAAATTTAAGCAATATAGAAGAAGATATGCATTATCCATGGATAATGATAATTTTCTTGAACTATACATATTTTACAAGGAATATGGGAATATGATGATATGTTTCTTTTAACTAGATATTTTATAATTATATTTGTTGTTTTAATTATTTTCTTAAACTTGAAGTTTTTAATTATGCATATTTTATAAATATTATAATTTTGACGAGTAGATTTAATATAAAAGTGGACTATATATCAAAATATCACTATCTATTTTATTTTTTTACATTTACAAGTTAATAATACATATATTATAAATTTAAAATTATTATTAATAGACGTGCGCCTCGTGACAGTGAAAGGTATGCCTCTCGCCTCTCTTTTCTGGTTCTGATTGCCTCGATGCGCCTCTCGTCTTTTCCAAAGATGGCTGCAATATTTTGTACTGGTCTCTCATTGATCCGACTAATTTTGCTTTAGCTTGGAACTCAATTAAAGTTGCAGCTAACACAACACAACATGAAAGATCTTCACAAAAAAATCTCTTCAGCTCAGGTCTCCAAATATTTTCAGCATTATAATGCTCAGGAGAATGAAATTTTTCATTTTAAAAAAGATATCCAATGCGCAATCTAAGGCACCTATAAAATTTAAAAACCTAGAAATATCAAAATCTAAAAATGGAAAATAACTCTTTTTCTATTTTTTATTCAAAATGGTAAATCAAATACTAGCCTCTTCAGTTCAGGTCTCCAAAATGTTTCCGCATGCATCATCTCGGAAGAACGAAAGTATTATAAAATCATCCTCAGAGGCAGTTTAAATAAAACAAATTTTTTTTTTTTGAATCGTAAAAAAACTCGACTGTCACAAGCTCTTATAAGAAATATATTCTTTGTATTCGAACCAGTAACTTCTAGTTTGAAAACACGAAAATGTTACATAAAACTCAAAATTTAAAAACCCAAAACGGAGCATAAAAAATGTAAATAAAATAATCTCACATATGAAGCATAGGGATAAAAAACATAAAAGAGAAATGAAAAAAAAAAAAAAAAAAAAAAAAAAGCAAAACCCAGAAATAGTCTCTTCAGTTCAGGTCTCCATATGTATTCCGCATGATTATATTCTCAGTAGAACGAAAGTTATTATATTAAACATCATAAGAGACATTTCAAAAACAATTCTACTACTAGATTTTTTTACTACTATATCAACAACAGTAACTGCATGAAACATTGAAAGGAAAAAGAAAGGTATTTGACTCCGACTCCGACTCCGGCTCCAGTGGATGATGAGCAGACCAACTGTCCGATCTGAGGTTGATGGAAGCCTGGAGGGAGATTGCTCCTTTGCTCCTTTTTATAGCAAGAGATTCCGAAAACCCTAACCTTGAACTAGGGTTTTATTTGCTGGGCTTGGTTTCTTGTTGGGCTCAATTAAGCCCAGCCCATTAATGACTTTTTTATTGAAACAAAACTAAAATTGTTAAAGGGACAAATTATCATTAAAATAATTCATTGGTAAAAAAACTAAAGCGTCATTATTTTTAATGTGATTTTATCCTAATTTAATTTCTATATCATTGCATATCTAAAGAAAATATTAATTATTATCAGCGGCGGAATTATGTATAAGGGATAGAATTAAATTTTTATTGAATAATTTACTTTTTACTCTATGAGTTCAAGTCGTTACAAGAATTCATGGTATGTGAGCTTTTTTCTAATACAGGCTTAAGTTTAAAATTTCTTTATTATGATCTTAATCTATGGTAGAGATGGTCATATAGGTCATGATATGATTACACCACACAGATACAATAAGGATTTTTCATATTAGGGTTGATAAAAATTAACATGATTAATTAAATAGGGACATCGAAACATAATCGTGTGGTTCCCACCTCAACATGTTTATCCGCTTATTACACGAATAATATTCTTGTAATCGTGTGAACACGACATAATTATTCATTTTAGGATATGATTATCTGTTTATCCGTCACTAATAATATCCGTGTAATCATATCAATATTACATTATTACCCTTTATAACCAATTTATGACACAAAAATTCAATACATAGAGGAACAAAAGTAATAATTCTACCAGCACATTTACACATAAAGTTTACAGAACGCCCAAAATTTATTTATCTCAATCCAAAGAAAAAGCTCCGTTGCAGTACCTGCATAATTCATCAAAACAAATTGCAAATTTATCTTCAGTTCATTTGAAATCTCCTTTCAACTTGGCAACTTGTTGAAAAAAAAAAATAAGTAACACATTAAGAAATTTAATAATTGATTGTTAACATAACACAAATGCTCTTGAATAAACCATTCATTTCAAAATTACGACAGAAATACACTACCTGTTGCTAAATTTCTCGACAGCATCAGAGGCGTAAAGAAGCGTTTCACTGGCTTTTTCTAGAACCATATAAAGCTCCTTCCCTCTGGTAATTCGAGCAATAGCCCAAGCATTATTTTTTACTCTTATGCTTACTTCCAAATCTTTCTCGCAATCGGCGTTATCCCATTTGGCTCGCCTTTTTTCCAAATCTACCTCTTCTCTGAGCTTGCTCAAGGCAAGTAATGATTCCTGCCATGCCATCACACAATTAATAAACCAACTTAAACATTTTATATCATCTCAAAGAAATTCTTCTGCGGATAGGAAATGGGCTCCAGCATCATATTTTACATGGTAGTGCTGCTAGTGCGGCTAGTTAATTACAATGACAGAAGAAAATAGCATGGATCGGATCCAGTCTCATATGTTAAACAAGACAAATATATTGTCAAAAAGAAACACTATGGAGTGTGCTTTACCTTTGTTAAAGTAGTAACTTTTCCGGGCGGAGAAGCCCTTGATGTATTTCTGTCACCATCTACGAGTAAGTATCGATAACCACTGACATGATATGCATTCTCGCCACCCCATCCTTTTGATAGTTTCTCTTCAACTTTTAATATCTTTAGTGATGCCTGATACAGACAAGAAAGAAGCACTAACTATGGTTTTAAACCTCAATGAAGACTATTCTACTCTCAACAAAATAGAAAGAATACTGAAAAATTGCAAATAAGTAATAGCAAAAAGCAATCAATCAACAAGAGACATGTTTCAAGTTGGCATACAGCTGACTGCATGAACTTAGTATAGAGACATAGTTGGCTTCCAAAGAGACATCTAACTATTGACGAAAGTTATAAATCAATCCTACAGCAACTACATTTGAAATCAAAACAGCATGATGCTAAAAGTTCAAAAAACTTGGTTTAAAGAAAACACTACCAATCTTTCTCAAAAAAAAAAAAGAAGAAAAAAGAAAACACTACTAATCTACCGTCGATTTGTGAATGGCAATATATCAAGAAATAAAGACTTCCATGATGCAAACACAGCATACATGTATTTGTTTTCTTGAAAAATGAAAGTGAATAAATTAACACAAATAAAAAAAAATGTAAATCCACTTATATATTGGCCAATATAATTCCGATGAAGAAGAAACAAAATCACAAACACATATTGCAGCTAAAATAAACTATCGTTCACTGAAAAATAAACTTTAATCAGAATTGACATTAATATATACAAAATAAAACATATCTTAACACACCATCATTTAGAGAATGAATTAAACAGGACTTGTAGCAAACCACACTAACTGGATGTCAATGATCGTAGAAATGACAGTGCTTACAAGAAGGATAAACATTGTGCTTTAGCACAGAAAAGTAGGGAACTCACATTTTCAAGAACTTGCTGCTTTACCACAGAAACACCTTGCTCTCCGTTAAGGATGGAGGAAACGGGAATGAGAAGGATTAAAGTAAGACTTTTATACTGATAAGGACAGAGATACATTGCCTCCTCAGTCTGCTGAAGCCAAATTGTTGGGGTGGCACAAACTAAGCTACCCGCATCAACACCCCATATATCAGTGACAAGAAAACCATCCTTCCCATTGTACCACTTACCATGCTGTAAGGCCCGTGTAACATGATTACCGTTTTCCCCACCAGGTGAGGTATCGGTTGGATGATAAATTTGTTCTGAAACAGGACCAGAGTGGGCCAAGGTAGACCCTGACATGAAATGAGATGAGGTACTTCCTCTGCGTAAATAGGACCAGGAACTTACTCCAGAAGATAGAGCATGTGGGCTTAACCTTTGAACGGCATATGTAAATAAGTTTATGGTGTCATCCTGACAAAAAGAATGTAATGGAGATTAGTGTTTATGACAAACCCCAGCAATGGACCCTATCACTATTCTGTCAGAAGAAATTCAATTGTTAAGGATCTCTTCAACTTCAAGGATAATAAGGATTGACATATAATATGATAGATACTGTCAACTCAATTGGGCTTAGGAGATCAAACCATACAGGAGAAAGAGTTGTGGACACCAGAAGGTCATGAAATAAAATCATTGAGTAGCCAGATGAGTTTCCAGCACAGGATTCCAGTACCCTGACAAGAGACTGTAAATATGAAAAGCAATTATCAGAACTATTTACCAACAAAAATCAAACATTCCACTTATAAGCCAAAAGATTTAGAATGTATCATGTTAGCACATATTGTTATGCTTCAATCTGTCAATCATGTATCAAAAGAACGATAAAATAAACTTGAAGTGATCACTAGGAAAAATTTGTTTGAGAAAGTATGAAGTTTTTAAACTTAAGTCCTTAAGAGTTGACAAAAAAATGACTAAAAGGTTGCTTGTTTTCTATTTG
This sequence comes from Zanthoxylum bungeanum, assembly GCA_019454045.1. Taxonomy (NCBI): domain Eukaryota; kingdom Viridiplantae; phylum Streptophyta; class Magnoliopsida; order Sapindales; family Rutaceae; genus Zanthoxylum; species Zanthoxylum bungeanum. Next base: position 54,413 of record SKCR01039191.1, on the reverse strand, counting down.
AAGTTTAAATATGACTCAACTATAGACATGAATTCCGAAGACAAACCTGAACTTCAATGGCAGCCTCCCGCCCCACGGTCAGCATTTGTACAGTTCCACGCTCCTTCAAACAGTCACGGAATGATGGTAATTGGAGTTTCTTCCCGACAAGAAAATCTGCCTCAAGGAGAAAAGTTACATATGTAATGAGATATAGCAACTTCAGCAGTAATTAGGTAGAAAATGTCCAATGGAAGCCATTTGAAACAACAACTTCAGCATTACCCCAGCAGTACTCATCTAAGGAAGACCATTTTCGGAATGCTGACAATTAGTGACTTAACAATGAAATATGTTGAACCAAAGACAGTAGAACAATGATTTAGTGTAATTTCAGAAGCCATTTGATTGGAGAATCACTTACCACTTAGATAATCCATGATGAAAGGGTACAAATGAGATCGGATTAGTCCACCACTAGGGTCTTTCTCAAGCATTGCTCTTATAGATCCATAAAACATCACAAAAAGAGAGTGAACTTCCTTAAGAACCTTGCGCAATGCATCAATGCGCCATATGGCATATGAATTCTTACCTTTCTCCACTACCTTCAAGAAGTTAAAGAACTGGTTAGATTCCCAAAGTACATAGTTACGGATTGATCAAGACATAGATGTATTTACCTTAATCATAGACAAAATGTAAAGTATTTAAGTGCTTGTTTTGGTAAGGCTTCTCTACTGGCCAAAAGTACCATTTTAAGGCCAAAAGCTCTTTCGGTTTTTTTGTGTAATATTGTAACTTGAGTAGAGTTTTTGGAGATTAAAAAAGCTATTTTGCCTCTACTGAGAAAAGTTCAAATTTTGGACTTTTGGGAATAGAGGTTGTAGAGCTTTTTTAAAGAGTTAAATAGTCTAAATACCTCATTTTATTTCACAATATTATTTAATTCTTTTCATAGCATAACTTTAAAAAGTTATCTGTTAAATTAGTTTTACAACTTTTAATAAAAGCTCTCATTGATAACCAAATAACTAAAATCTTTTTATTAAAAACTCCACTTGTAAAAGTTCTACTTGAAAAAGTTCTATTTGAAAACCAAACGAGCCCAAGTAACTTATAATTCCCAATAGGCTGTTAGCAGTTTTATATTTGTTCCAAATATGAGTAGAATTTAGAGCAAACTGCAAACTGAGTTTATAATAAAAGCGGATAATAAAAATTAATTTTCCTAGAGAGGATAATGTCCAAAGAAAGGACCAACTCAAGAATTCAAGAGACAAAACATTCAAAAAAAAAAAGGCAATAAAACAAAGATCAGGTTATGTGTATAGAGAGAATATTTCACCCTCGTTATCATCATGTAAAGAGTACGTGATCAGAGCATGTAATCATAGTAATTGAGATTTGAGCAAACGGTTAAAAAGAAACGGCTATCATACCATGACCATCCAGATATCTGTTTCTGCCTCATAGAAAACATGAGAGTGCCTCTCCGCTTCTATGACCTCACATGCAGCCTCTGGTGAGAAAATTCTGCATAAAGCTAATTTTATATGCCTCAAAACAACCAAATTACTTAAATTATGGGCTGCTTGAACAAAATACAGGATCAAAATCTTTTCAATTTGTTTTCAAAGAAAAAATTAAAGAGATCATATACCGACTAGAACTGATGATAGCAATAAAACATGTATTAGCTAGTGAGACTACTAGCATTGAGGGAAACAAAAAAGGAAGAAATCCTTCATAGAATTCAACAAAAAAAAAATAATTAACATTATATTTTTGGAGAGATAGATATCAAGCTTCTAGTGCTTTTCCTCTCATTCTCCTTTTCTTTTCTACATTCAATCTTTAATTATGACTTATTGGAAAATCTCAATAAATGACAAACCTCACGAGTTTTAGCATAAAACACAGTTTTAAACAATATGCGTAACAAACCCTAGCATACAACATATTAACATCTTCTAAATACCAATGAAATTTTACATGATACATCATCTCCTGACAAGAAATGCTACGTAGAAACAAGAAACAAATTCATACATATATCTGTTTTTCACTCGATAAAATCAAATAAATCGGTCTTTACAATGAATCACAAAATATCATAAGTGCTAACACTCAAGGAAAACTAAATCATTTTAAAATGTCCTTAGCTCTTGTTCACTATTTCTATAATCAAGGTGGCCACTGACCTTGTAAAAGTGATAAGTCCTTCACTTAGACCTATCACAGAAAGTTGTGTTGAAAAGGACAAATCAGCAGGAAAGAAAAACAAAATCTTGTCCAGCTCCTGCCCTTCATTTTGTCCCCTTCTCAAGTCAAATATGCACAACTGCATGCCCTCACTGGTAGTGCTAGCTGATGCCAAACCCATTAGTTTTTCCAATTCATAAACCTTGAGAAGAAAACAGAGTAAATGTGATACCACATAAGAGAAACAGATTACTAACAATCTCATAAGTCAGGAATATTAAATAGATTACAAAAATACAAAACATGAGAATATGATCTTGAAATCTTCAGCTCCCGCAATATGTTTTCCAAACGGGTATATAAGATGTAAAAGAACTACAAATTGTAATAAACTTAAGGGTTCCAAAGTACACAATACGACCACTCGTAAACTCACAAAATGATCAATAACATTCAATCTTCAGCGTCTCTTTTAACAAGAAAATCACCTTAAATGGAAACTGAAAGTCCGCTAACAGAAGCAAATTTCAAATACGAGGCAAACACTACACCAAGAAAAAGCTGCTTTTTCAGTAAAATGTTATGGAACCCAATCACAAGTAAAATGGAAGCTCCATATTCGCTTTAGCTTTTGGAAATTTTTTTTATTCATATGACAATTACACTTAAACTGACCAACTTATGCTAAAGATAAATGAATCTCAGTTAATATACAAGCAAACCCATAAAATCAAATGATTCAAAGATCGTATATAATAGTTCATAAGAGCAGTAAAAAAAAAAAACCCTGATTCATTTCTATGAAATTAGGATTCAATAGACAATAAACTTACTGGGAATGATTTGGCAAATCGAAAAACGGAATGCCGTCAGATTGATTCGGTCATAAAAATCGAAGCAGAGTTTTTTTCTTAGAATTTGAAAGGTAGGTACTGTCCATTTCAATTGGTGGTTGCACCCAATTCTAGTCGGGTATAATTCGGGTCCATTTAGATTCGACCCAAATATGATATTGACCCGCCCATGTACAAGGCCCGTAACTGTTAATCACAAGAGTGAATCAATCGGCAGCATCTCTATTCTTCTTCTTCTTCTTCTTTTTTTATTTGATTTATTTGTGGATTTTATTTATCGGGTCTGTTGATATGTGGATTCACTCTTTGTGGTGGTAGATTTCCAATATTTATGTTGCCCTTATGTTTTTTTTATGTTTTGCAAGAATAATAATATTTTCTTTAACATACAAAAGATTTGAGGCATGCAAAATGGATATAATTTTGCGGGCAAAGATGAAGTTCTATTTATCTAATGCTTTTGTGGGATGTTTGTACAGTCTTATATATCTGTTTTTGTTATGTATTAAATTGTTTGTATGTTGTTGTAAAAGTTTTATATACAATGTATGTATCATGTTGGTTCACTTATAGTTAGAAGTATGTGGTCACCGACGCTGTATTAAGGTTGAGGTAGAGACATTATGATCCTGTAATTCCTCGTACTTAATACATAAGTGGTTATAGGTGTGAATATGTACTTCTGCTGATTATGAGATACATATAATACATAAATTATTTTTATTAATTAGGTTTCATCCTAACTTAACTTGAGTCATATGATATCCTAAATTAGTATTCGAGTTTTTATTTCCGTGTAATTACATTGTGATATTTTTATATATGAATGAAAAAAAAAACCAGTGCTTTCGGTTCCATAGCAGCCGACCTTTCAATTTTTATTCATCAGAAAAGAAAAGTGACATGCAGTTGTTTCTTCACTTCAAATTGAGTATAATTTTGTATCTTGATGAATGAGTAATCTTCAAACCTTTTCTATCTCTCCTTTTTTAAAAAAAATTTATGTCTTCAAATTTTTTCTTTTGTCATTTGCGGGAGATTAAATTGTGATGATGAGTATTGTTTAATATAGAGTTTGATAAATTTATAAGTTAACTTATATTTTCACTATAATATTTATTAGTTAGCTTACACTTTCAATCAATACTCACTATCAAATTGTGTCTATATAACTTGAGAAATAGAATGTAGTAGCGGTGATGATAAATTAGGAAATAAATAGGTTTGAGTTAGAAATTTAATTAAATTAATTATTTAAGTATAATACTTTTACAAATGGAATTTAGTGAGATAAAACATTAAAACATGGGGTTCAAATGCATTTAATGGTAGTTGTACCTATAGTCTTCAACATGCGTAATTTGGTGATGTAGGGTTCATGATCTCGCATTGAGGTATTAGGTTTGAATTCAGATAGTGTATTTTTTGTAAAAACCTGAGACATCAGAGATTTTACTTATTCCGTTTAAGTTCATAAAAAATGATTTAACGGTGATATTTTCAGCGATTCAGGAAAAAAATGATTGTATCTATAAATGTCATTGTTGACTTCCAAATGATGCATCTTTGTGAACCTTGTACGAAAAGCATACAAAGATACGATGATGCTAGATTCGCAATAAGAAATTTGATAACCTGAAAAAAAAAATATATATATTTAGTAGAAAAATTATATTTCTAGTTAAAATAACATTTTATTTATATTTCTAGTCAAAATGACATTTTATATAATTTATCATTTTACTATTGACATGATTACTTTGTAACACCAAAAATTGGTATATTATTTTTAGAGATATAATATTACTAAATTACAATGAAAATTTATGAAAATAACTTATAATTTTTCCATTTTTGACAAACAACGATACTCCAGTTCAAATTCTCAAACTTTCATAACCAATAAACTTTCGGGACAGCTTTATCCTTATAATTCAAAATCTTCAAAACCCTAACTTTTAACTGACGGCGGAGGACAATTCAGTCTCGACGACATATCGGTTATACACACATTAGTTCTTTTTTTTTTTTTTTTTTTTGGACAACGCTCTATTTCTTTGTTTAATATTATACATATATAGTAAAATGGTAAATTACTTTTTAATTTTTGATAAAATATGAATTCTTTTTAATTAATCTGAGTTTGATATTACCATAAATGAACTAGTATCGATAGTCAAACAATACATTATGATCCCATGTATATTGAAAAAGATGTTGGGATGAATTTATAAATGACGAAATCTCTTAATTAATAAAACATAAAGGGCCAAAGTTTTGGAGATGAGTCACCTTAACTATCTGAAGAAGATCAAAAGAATAATATCTTATTAGCGAAGCGGATAAACTATTAGAGAAAAACAATAGCTTACTAATTAGATAACATGTATTCAAAATCTTAACCTTTCGTCACATTATGCTAACGTTGCTCGTACTTTGTAAACTATTTTAATCCTCAATTAATTCCATTTAAATCTCGGTATCACCCCACTTCGCCTTGATTCTTCAATAATGAATAAATCGTAACCCGGTCATGATTTCGGTTCCAAAACCAGAATAAAATAGAAACTCATTTCGATTCGGTTACGATTCCACATAATTTGAAATCGTAACCTTAAAGTTCGGTATGATTTCGGTTCGGATTGATTGGAAACCGAAACCAAACCAATTTTTTTCTCCAAAAAATAAAGGACCAAACCGAAACCAAATCGATTTTATTTCCGATTTGATCCGATTCTACGATTTAAAAAAATTGAAATCATAAAATTGGACGGTTCGATTCGGTTCTGAAACCGAGCGAACCGTGGCTAGGTCTGCTTAATCAGAATAACCAATTTCAGCTTTGACGTGCGTGAGAAACTTACTCTCACGTGGACCCCCACGCAGCGTATAAAACCCCTCCACCACGCACTATGGACCTTAACGTCCTTAACCACTTCGCGCGAACTCAACACTCTAAAGCCTATACACCACTCGCCACTCCTCTCTCTCTCAAGCAAAATTTCATTCATTATTTTAAATTTGAATTTGAAATTGAAAGCGAATATGATCGAATCAAAGCCGTCCATTAAGAAGAAGCTCCGATCAAAGCGATTTCGTCTTCCGCGATCGAAGATCTCCCCGATTCTGTTCAGCGAGAACAAGAGCAGCAAAAACTTCTCGGAATTATCCGTCGATCCAAGCTCCTGCTCTCATTTCGGCGATGAAGTTTCTTCAAATATCAAGAAGAGACAGTTCGTTGAACTAAATGGACCTAATGAGACGACGAAGCAAATTCAAGATGCCGCGCCGTTTCGGAGAATCACCAGGTCGTATTATAAGCAACAGAGGGAGGACGAAAGCAAATCTAATGAAATTGAAGTGAGTGATTCGTCTTGTGTTCTATCAAATTCTGGAGCTGCTTTTGGAGAGACAAGTTCTAAGTTTAAGAAACTTGAACCAAACGACATTTCACGATCTGATATTTCGTGCTTCGAACGAAATCCGGTTTGCAAGGACAACAACGACGTCGTCTCAATAAGCTCTGGTGTGGAGTCTTGCTCTGTGGTGAAGCCAAGTGAAAATAAAGCAGTAGAAAAACTTGGACTCTCCGATATTTCAAAAAACGACGGCGCTGATTCGAAATTCTTTGTTTCAAAATCAGAGTCCGTTGTGGAGCAAAAGCCGAGGAGCTCTAAATTCGATTCGGATCTCGAATGTACGGAGCAGTTCTCTTACGACGACGTATCTGAGTACTCGTCGAGTCACGATAATGCATTTTCGGAGCTGCAATTCGACATATTCTCTGAGAACACTGACCTCAGTCTCTCGGACTACACGCCGTCGATTTTCTTTGATTCCGGAAGTGAATTTTCTGAGCGGTCCGGTGGCGATAACAGTCCTCCGTCGCCTACTTACTCCTTGTTCCTTGAGTTTAGTAAGCAATTCTCTAGGTCCCCTGTTTCTTTAGATTCCAGAAAGTGTTCCCTCGTTCAAGAAGAGAATCATAAGTCTACAGTAAGTTAAATTTACCTCTCTGTTCATTTCCTTCAATTTTTGCGTAGTTGCCAAACAGAAATAATCGTATGTTTTGGTTTCATTTTGTTTTAATATTATTTTTGTTAATATTTATAAATTATATTTTAATATGCCTATTGGTTTCTCATTTCTGTGACACTTGCATAATAAATGAATCTTTTAGCTTTTATTCAGTTAAATTAGACTTTTCTCTTACTTTTTGTCGGTCCTTTTTTTTTTCTTTTTTGAAAGTTTGCCATTACTAAGAGTAGAAAAACAGTTTCAAGTTAATTTCAACCGATTTAATTTTTAATTATTTCTTTTTTGTTCTGTGAACGTTTGATCTCCAGATGGTGATGAGGTTCGAAGATGAGGAAGACGAAGAGAGCTACCGGAGATTTCGTGAAAGAGAGAGGAGGCAAAAGTTTTTGTACGACTACGCCGACGAATACAGTTCCAGTGCAGAGTACGGTGATTTCATATGCCAACAACGGTCTAAGATGGTCCACTGGATCGTTGAGGTGAGTACATTTGACTCATGTTATTAGTATTACGTAATTAATTAATCGCCGTGGTCGAGTTCAATTAATCGTATTTTCACAATTTCACTGAACCGGACAGCTTCACGCTTCAAAACACGGCTAGAAAGTAGACTCGGTCACCGGAGAAAATCTTTGGTGCAACAGTGGTACCACGTCATCCATATAACAAACCAATCATCATTTGTCACACGTGTTAAAAAGTCAAAAAATAATTAAAAAATAGGAAGAAAATTAAACATATTATTTTTTAATTAATTGGTGATATCACATCATCCATACCACTGTTGCATCAAAGATTTACTTATCTTACCGGAACAAACGTTACTTGCATACTGTGACGGTTTTTGACGAAAAACCATTGTGTCCATTTATTTTGTGACACGTAATCGAATCTAGAGGTCGTGCACATAGTATTTGTACTTGTAATTGTAAAGTCAAATTATGTACAAAAAGATAAAATGAAATAAAAACTAATCATAATCGTCATATTGTTAAAAAATAATTTTAATTATAATATATATAATTTATGATTATTTTTTATCACTCTTTTATCGTAGATTATCATTTTTGGAAAAATATAAAATTCTAAATGGTTGGTCCCCTTTGTCCTTTGCCATGGTTTTTTCTCGTTGAAATAATTTTATCATTATTTTATTGGACAAATATCTTCTCTTTATTTTTTTTTTCTTTTCATTATCTCCTCTTTTCTATAATTATCAGAGTGACATATGATTTGTTAAAAAAAAGATGTGTTGATGGTGTATTTCGACAAGCAAATTGAACAGTGCGACCAGAGATAGAGATGAAATTTCCCATTTTCCAAAAGGGATGGGTGTTCAGAAAGTATTAGTTACTCATCGGCCCGACAGAGAGTCCGGATATAATCTCTCGGATCTGGCCGATCAGAGCACGCGATATGGTATAAGTTACAAGACCAATCACCTCAGAGCTATGGCCGACCACTTTAGGTATCGGCTCGGTTCGGGCCTATTCTGCTCCCCTTTCAGCAGGTCAAATAGCTCGGACATTTCAGGACATGACGGAAATAGCTCGGTGAGTTCGGAAAATTGTTTGGTCGACCACTTGGCAACCGACAAAATACTAGAGTCTATGATTTTTCTTTACACGTGTCATCTCCCGGAAGCACCGTCCAGGCTGTCACCATTATTATTACGTGTGGCAGAGGAGAAAACAGAGTTGATGTGACAGAACCGTCAGGCTGCAGGCTTACTTTCGGCAAAGGCAGACCTAGGGCAGAGAACCCATTAAATCGGTCAGGCATTACGTGGGAAGCATTGCAAGTGGGAGGAACAGTATCACATTTTAGGGAGTATATAAAGGGAGGATAGTCTCATGTTTTAGAAGATGCCAAAACCATAACTTGTAACAATAGAAAAATAGCGATTGTAATCTCTTTCAACTGCTCGGCCACACGCCGACCCCATTCAAAACAGGTCGGTCGAGTCAGTTCTTGGCAATAAAACAACCTCCATCGTTTTGTGCCCGTGGACGTAGGTTGGATTCGATCCGCCGAACCACGTTAAAACTCCTTTGTCAATCTGTGTGTTTTTCCGCCTTCCACTAAGTTTGCTTTTGGTTTCCCATAACCAAACAAATTCATTGTTGAAGGAAGGTTATCCCGGGAGCAATATTTCCCTTATTGCCCCTGAGACGAAAATCAGCCGTCAACAGGATGGTTAAGATTGTATTCCACATATCATAGAGATAAGAAGAGTGTTTGATAATGAAAGAAAATCTTGAATTCACTCTATATGAATTTATAATGGTAGAGGCCTTTATATAGGTTATATAGAAAATCAAAATAGAAAATGAATCCTATAATAGAAAATCAAAATAGAAAATGAATCTTATAATTATGAATAATAATGATGAATATATGAAATCTTCATCTAATAGGGAAATATAATAAAATCATGAATCCTAAAGGTATTAGGAATTCTATTTTGGATATTGATTCCATAATATATGGATATTATTTCCTTAATATTATTTCCATTATAATGTTCCTTAACACCCCCCTGAAACTCAAGCTGGTGACGAAGGAACAAACTTGAGGTTGCATCTTGAAATCAGAGAGCGGAATCCTGAAACTGGATATATTGAAACTTGGAGGCTGGAAATTGTGAGATAAGTGATGAGCTTTAACCTACGAATCCCGAAGGGGGAGTCGAAGCCCAAGAGGGAGCTTTAACCTACGAAGCTCTCTTGTGGGCTTCGTCTCCCCCTCGATATATGACCACTCATATATTCCCAATTAGACTCTTAGGTCAAAAATGATGGTTACTAGTGGAAATGGCTTTAAACAATTTGATCCGTCATTTAAATGTAATAAGTATATAATGAAGGAAAAAACATGAGATTACATTAATTGAAAATATTAAACATTTAGGCTAAAATATAAGGTAACCTCAAAAAATAAGCTCATGTTATGAGACTATAATTTTGTAAGTGTTAACACTGGCGTTAAAGTAACTGTTTAACGGTCTACCAAACGCAGGGTACATGTTTTTTTCTTGCTGGTATACTTATCTGTTTCTCAGAATTTAATAAGCCGTGGATTAGCATTTAGAATCAAAAATGGGAAATATCACATGCTCTATTACTTTTCTTTCTCGATAAATCTTCAGCTGGTGATTTGAATATGTTGCTTTGTGTAAGCAGCAATGTACTGCTAAGGAGTTACAGCAGGAGACAATGTTTCTTGGAGTTAGTCTTTTCGATCGGTTTCTAAGCAGGGGATTCTTCAAAACCAGAAGAAATCTTCAAACTGTGGGAGTAGCCTGTCTTGCATTGGCCACCAGAATTGAAGAAAATCAGCCCTACAACAGGTAATGTTATTTCCCTCAGTTATTCTTGCCTATAGGGTATTTAAGAATATAAAGACATCAAGATTGAGATCAGCTTTTGGCCTACTTGAATCTGTCAAAATTTTTGAATGAGATAGATGTACTGAAATTTGTTTATGCCTCAGTGTGAGGCAAAAGAATTTCCACATAGGGGGTACGATTTACAGCAGATGTGAAGTGGTTGCCATGGAATGGCTGGTGCAGGAGGTCCTCAACTTCCAGTGCTTCCTCCCCACTATATATAATTTTCTGTGGTGTGTATCCTTCTTCCCAAGTCTATATATGGGATGACTGATGTTTAAGAGTACCATTGAGAACATTCAGAGTTGTTTTGATTCCTCCTTTTGCTCTATAAACTTCAATTAGTCGAAAAGCTTGATAGAGTTCGATACTCTTTTCTTCTTACTACTGGGAATTTATTGAAAACGTAGGTTCTACCTGAAAGCAGCTAAAACTGATGCAGAAGTGGAGAAGAAGGCCAAGTACCTAGCTGTGCTAGCTCTCTCAGACCATGAGCACCTGAGCTATTGGCCTTCAACAGTTGCAGCCGCGCTTGTAATTCTGGCTTTGCTAGATAGCGGTCAAGATACAGCCTACCGGAGAGTCATCGAGGTATAGTAACAATTCTCCAACCCCCACCCAGATAGTTCAGGTTGTCATTTAGGTAACTGGATAACAATAACAATAACATAATTATGAAACTATACAAAGCATTCAAAAGGCTAGTCTCATCTTGTTGTGTAAAGATCATATTTAAGATTTCAGAACAATACATTTTGAGAGCCTTATCATTGGTAAACGATGAAAGATTTCCATTTTGGCCGCCAATATTCAATTACTATTACACAATCTATCATACATTCTGATTAGTCAATCTGATTTTGCAGATTCATGTCAGAACAAAAGACAACGATCTACCAGATTGCATAAAGGTATATAATTCCATATTGCTGTTTTCGTTTCAATTTAATAAATTTACGAGCAATGATATACATACATAAACTCTTACAATTTTTACACCTCTCTCACTGTAGCTACAGTGATAAAAATTTATGTATGTATAGCATTTTTGATAAATTTACTGATAGTTTGTAAACTTTAACAGAACCTGGAGGGGTTGGTACAGTATGTAAGCTAGCGTAGAAGCTCGAAATGAACCCGTACATCAACTTCTGTTTGCTGACATACATTTTTTCTCGTTCAATCATCATAATTAAGGACATGGGTGACAGGTACATAAGGAAACCTTTTATAGATTCCAATCAATCATAGCTAGGTAAAAGATCTTCAATTCTTTCTCAATTCAAACAGTAAATGATGCTTGTTGTAAAGTGTTCATTAAAAAGTAGATAAAAGAATGCACTTGAAGACACCATTCTAATTCTTATGTAAGATGAAATCCTAGAAAGATCGTTATAATGGTAAAACTCATCTTTAAAAATCGATTTTATTCTTGGCATTAAGGATCGTTACAATAGATTGTCAACTACTTATAAACAATACTTATTCTTAAATATCGGTCTATAAAAAGAGAGTTTTCATGAACTTGTATTCTCATTAATATTATTTTATTTAATTCATGTGTAGTTGTGATGTTATTAGATTGAGATCGAAAAATAAGATGAATGAGAAATTTTAAATGGAAATTCGGTGCTCGTTTTGGTGGGTGTCTTCAGTTTCATTTGTTTGATACCCAACAACAAAATTCTGCTCGTTGAATCTGTTACAATTAAAATGTTTTTCAATGGGAATGTTTCATATATCAATTCATGTCAGTGTCACATATTACACGAGATATCTAGCTTAGCTTCTACAGATTTCAATGTGAAACCTAAGAAAAAGCAATTCCATAATAAAGCAAACCTTTGAATACAGAAATAGGCTTTGCCTTTAGTTAAATCATTTAAAACAAATCCCAAATGTCATCTAATCCTTTTGAATCAATTAAATCAGATCTAATTAACAAATCCACTATAATCTTTGAATGTTTCTGAGGAATTAGATTGGATTCATATATATTCAATAACAATACTTTTAAGTTTTCAACATGAGATGCAAGTCCATGTGCAACATGCACATAAATTTCTTATTTTCTCACCATCTTTTATTCGCTCTTTTTGTCTGCCACGTTCTTATAAGACAGCCATAACACAATGCTGTTTATGCCATAATGTAAGGAGAATAAACGGCTTAGTGTATGAAAGTTCCTGCTATTATGGAGTATAAGAAAGATAGATATACATAGTTTTATCTTAAATTGTAAATAGAGAGACTGTTTCATGATTTGAATATTTGACGTTTGGAACCGGTTGAAACCAGACTGTTCCGATTTCAATCGGTTCCGATTCCAGAACCGGAATCGTAATATTTCGGTTCGGTTCCTCTAACCGAACTGAAATCGAACCGCTGTAATAGAATGGTTCTAACTGTTCGAACCAGAACCGTTAGAACCGTTTAATTTTTTTTTTAAAAAAATCATTATTAAAATTAAAAAAGAAAAAAGAAAACCGGAACCGAACCAGAACCGTTTGGTTCGGTTCCGGCTCCACATAAATGTGGAACCGAAAACCGGCCGGAACCGAACCGAACCGGTGGTCACCTCTAGCGCCAACCATAATGTAAGGAGAATGAGGGCCCAAAATTGAACCAATACCATCATCAATTGGACAAAGATTGCGATAAATCTATAAATGCTTTGAAGGCCAACAAATTAGGAAATAAATAAAAAATACAAAATTAATTAAACCAACCACACAATTCGAAACATGACCCCCAATAACTAATCAATCAAATCACAAAAAAATAGTAAAGTTTTATTATGAAGGATACATAGTATTTAAATCAACAAAATTCCATCAAAAGATAACCAAGATCTTATATTTTGCTGTACAAAATGAAAAGCTCTAAAGCAAGTGAAGTGGGTTCTATTGGTTTTTAACTGATGAAATGAGCCCTGCGAGGGATGCCTTTTCTTTTGTGCACATTTGTTCTTGGCCTCAATGCTCCATTTTCTTCAGAGGCATGTGTCAGAGATGATTCCTTGTCACTTGTACTTGATTCTGTGTTCCAGTATTTCAAAACTGGGAATGTGATCATGCTCTTCCCTTTCTGGCTTTGTTCTTTTGGACTGAATGGAACAACACAGAGCTGGAAAAAAAAATAATCAGTAATATACTCGAGACTTCATAAAAAGTAATAAATACTCTTCATTTTATCCCAAAAATAAAATTATTTTTTTAAAATAAACCATATTTTTGGTTAATTTATAAGACAATTTTATAAATTTTCAGATTGAATTGAGTCTCTGCCAGGATTTCAACCAGTTAGTGACTAAAATGGTAATTTACACATAAAATTCACAATCATATAAATAGATTCGGCCACGGTTCCGGTTCGGAACCGAAACCGAACCGGAAACGAACCGGATGAAACCGTAAGGTTCCAAAATCGGAACCAAATCGAATCCCCAAACGGTTCGGTTACGGTTCCATAAAATTTGAAACCGTAACCGAACCATTTTTTTTTTATTTTTTCCCCTAAAAAATAAAGAACTGAACCGCAGAACAGAAATGAACCGGAACCGAGACCATCTCTACATATAAGCATTGAAGAAAATTAAAGAATAATATCAATAATTTATGAATGAATTATATAAACCTTGCATGCAATGGAGCAGAAGCGATTAGGCAATTCTTGAATGTATCTCCCACAAGCTTGACAAGAACCACCTGTCTTTGATTTTGTTGATGGCTTTGCATCCTTCAACTGAGGCCGAGGATTCAGATGAACAGCTTTTTCACCATTGATTTTATATGTCTACAAGATCAGATACAGCCTCAAAAATCAGCAGTAAAAAATGAAATCTTGTCAACAAATCTCTCCAACGAACCCAGATTGCAGAATTTATAATTAATGAACTGATAAAAAAATTAACAAGAAGAAAACACAACTACAGAAACAATAATTTAATGAAGTGACCTGAATTTTGGAACAGTCAAGGTGTTTGTTCATGTCATGAAAACGGACGACGTCTTGATAAACATATTTGCAGATCTGAAGGCGGCGGTGGCGGCGGTGATAGCCCTCACAATTCCGACAGAATCCAATATTACAGTCCATGCAGAAAACGTTTTTGTCATTCTTTTTCAGTTCTAAATGGTCATTACAGGGACCAAAGAAGTCGATTTTCAGTAGTGTTGTAAGCCAATCACTTGAACATTGATCAAATTTCATAACTTTGAGTCTCATAAAATTCAATCAAATCAAAGCAATTCGAGAGAAATACTAATGATCATGAAAGAATTTGTACCATTTTTTTTTAAACTGGGGTTGTTTGTGTTTCAATGATCGAATATTATTATTGTAAAGGCTAAGATTTGAAAGAGGGGAAGAAAATTGAAAGTGAATGTTATGGAAAGATTTTTTAAGAGTTTAGGAATGCATAATTATGATTAATAATAATAATAATAATAATAATATAAAATAACAATATCAAAATGGAAAGAGAGGTTTAATTAAAGCTGTGTAATCGTGCTTTATAAGAGAATTGTCGAGTGTCCAACTGTAGGCGAGAAGGTTAATAAATATATATTTATCTTTTAATTTATATATTTGGCCTGACCACCATTTGTAACCCATTGTTTTCATAATCGGATTCGGGATCAAATCGGTGATTTAAAAAATTCAATAGATTATTGATTCGATCGATTGATTTGTGTCTAAAAAATCAATAAAATTGATTTACTCTTAATAAATAATTTTATTTAATTAAAAATTAAAAAAATGCAAAAAAAAAGACCAATTTTTAGATAATATGAAAAATATAGGGCCTTATACTATTATGAATATCTTTGGGAATGTTTTTATAATATGAAAACGTTTATGGTGTTTTTTTCTTATATATATATATATATATATATATAAATTTTAAATTAAGATATCAACATTGATAGTGTGTCATAATCTTATATATATGGAAATACCTTTATTAAGATAAACATTCCAGATAATTATATTTAAATAGTATTTATATTTAATGACTCGTTGTCAAATTGATGTTTAATGAACAATTGGCACGTATATGTTCATTTTAATGTTGCAATATATCTTTAATATAATAAAATTATACTATATATGACTACATAATTTATAAATATTAGAATATTACATAAAAATTATTTAAATTGACAAACTATATATTTCAATCATTCATTCGCAGACATGATAAGATTTCACTTCCGTAGACAATATGCAAGTTTGATTAATGTAGGTTTGTGGGTATTTTTTTTTGGTATGACGTGAAATTCAATATGGTAGGCATATCTCTAATCAGAGGTGTTTGCGGTGCGGTTTGAGTCGATTTTTTCGTTTCACACATCAAATCACGAGGGTTGCCGGTTTGGAAAATTAGAAACCAAAATCGCAAATTTGATAAGGAAAACCGCGGCAATTTGGGTCGGCGGTTTAGCGGTTTATACGTTTCGGTTCGGCGGTTTGGATTAGAAATTTTTAAAGAAAATTTTGTATATTTTCGAGAAAAAAAATACATAATTTTCATTTATACATTGCATATTGTCATATGATCATTGATTTAAATTTCATGATTAAAGAATAATAAAAGTATAAAATAATGTCTAATTTGAACCTAAATAAAACCGCAAAATTTGATAAAACCGCAAGGGAGTTAGCGGGGCGGTCCATTTTTAGTTTCTAAACCTCATATCGTTAATCAAACATAAATAATGTATATATTATCCTTTGTCTATTTTGGTTTGAAATTTGAAGCACGAATCGTTTTGACTATTTGACTTCGGGATTCATCACATATCCTTAACTCAAATTTAGCATTTGATTAATTACATATGGGTTTTATCTTATACTTTATAAGATTTTGGATAAGTATTGGGCTAAGTTTTATTAATCTTTTCATAATATTTTATCATGAGCAGTGTTAGAACTACTAAGACTGTCTTGATCAATTCGAAAATTATAAAAATGTATCATATAATTAAGTTAATGAAAAATTTGATTTATTAATGAGAAAATTTTATTTTATCTGGTTAAAATAAAAAAATATTTACTATTTTTTAAGAAAATCAAAATTTACCCAACTGAATCAATATTGTAATTACGTCATTACGAAAAAACTATTTCTATCGTATAATCCATGTTTCAAACATATTATTGACACGATTGGAATACACTTTTGTACTCAGGAATCTAGCAACTGTTCTCTGTATCAAAAATTTACAAATATCATGAGTTATTAGTTTAGATGTTTAAAAAACTTAATGGGTCATTTTTATAATTTCCAACCATATATTTTTTTATCGAATTTAGATTCGGTGTTTAGTTGGGATGCATTAATTTTTTTTATAAACTTCTATTATATGTGTATAAATAATAATAAATATAAGAAATTTGATTATATATAAATTTTTATTCAATAATTAATAATAAAAAATTATCAATAACTCTATACCAACTGGACAAAACTATCAATGCTTTGACGACCAACAAAAATACAAATTTACTCATAAATATAATCCCATCAAGAATATTAGGGGTGGGCATTATCGGATTCGGATCGGATCGGACCGAATCCGAATCCGATCCGATCCGAAATGCCCACGATTGTTTGGTTCGATCGGATCGAATCACGTTACCGAACTCGATCCGATCCGATAATTATCGGATCGGATCGGATCGGATTGGTTCGATCCGAATTCGAATCGGATCGAATCGGACCAATTCGATCCGAAATCATCCTATTTCGGATCGGATTGGTCCGATCCGATCCGAATTTGGTGGGTTTGAGTCAAAAAAATCGAGCGGATCCGATATTTTTTTTTTTTTTTTTTTATATATATAACGACGTCGTTTTGCATATAAAAAAAAAAAAAATCGATCGGATCGGATCGGATAAAATCCGATCCGATCCGAAATTCGTCGAACCGGACCAATAGGATTCGTTCGGATTTTCAAATCGGATCCGATCCGATCCGATGCCCACCCCTAAAGAATATGACCCCAACAATATCTTCTCTTTCTCTGTACAAAATGAAAGCTCCAAGCAAGTGAAGTGGATCTTCCACAAGCTTCAGAAGAACCACCTGTACTCTGAAATTCTGAATTTGGCGTGGCTTTGTATTCTTCACCTGAGGCCGAGGATTCAAAAGCACAACTTTTTCACCATCGATTTTATTATATCGTTTGTTAGAAAATATTGATCGAGAATATAAGCTCATTTATAAGTGTTGTATTGAAAGTATAAACAACCTTATAAGCTCATCAAACAGATCAGATAAGCCCCAATCAGCAAAATGCAATGTCACAGTCCATGAAGAACAAGTTTTTTCAATTCTTTTTTCACTTGTAAATGTTCACTACAAGGACCAAAAAACTTGCTTTTCAGCAGTCTTGTAACCCAATGATCACTTGTCAACTCATTTCCCATCTAGATCCGGCCACGGTTTCGATTCAGAATCGAAACCGAATCGGAATCAAATCAGAAGGAATCATATTCCGATTCTTCCGGTTCGACTAGGGTTCCACCCTATTCGAACCGAAAAAAACCGGACCAAAACCTTACGGACCCGACCACTGTTCTATCGATTATTGATAAAGAGGTGCTGACAACATTTGTTTCCACCATTACGGTTGAACAAGCCTTCAGCTTATGAGACAATATTTTAGAAGCGGGACGGTTTTCATTATATCTAAGCACCTTAGAAGCAATCACATGTGTCGATGATTGAACCAGAGCTGATCTAAGGTAATAAGAAGATACCCCGATGATTTTAAAGACTTGTATGACAATACATCTGCAACTGCAAGCGGAATGAGAGCTGAAGGATCAACAACAAAGATAGATAACGACGATGAGTAAATAATTGTAATGGTATTAACTATCTAAAAAATATAATGGAACTATAAGAGTTTTGATTACTCTCACCTCAAAAGGATACATTGACAGCTTAAGTTTTTATAAATTTAAGTTCAAGCTCTTTTATTTTTAATTTACGTTTTTAATTAAATGTAATAATTTTACCAGAATGATTCGCTTCGGCTCCGGTTCCACAAGTACGGAACCGGGAATCGTTTGATTCAGTTCCGGTTCGGAATCGAACCGAATCGATAGTCGGGTCTATTCCCACCTACACAACATTAAAAGAAAATTAAAACATTGATCAAATTGCATAATTTGAGAGAAATACTAATAATGATCAAGAAAGAATTTGCATCATTTGTTCCAAAGAGACGTGGTTTGATGGCAAAGAGTTCAGAACTTGGTTACCAAGTCTTGGATTTGAGTCTATAGGGTGCATTTTTTTTAAGCTGAGAGTTTTACTTGCTCCACTTAAGCCCGATCAGATAGTTTGACGGCGGGGTTTCCAATGCTTCCAAAAACAATTAAAACTTTTGTGCCATTTTTACTGGGATTGTGTGTATTTCAATGATCAAGATTTGAAGGAGGAGAAGAAAATATTAATAAAATTCAATCAAATCAAAGAAATACTAATGATCAAGAAAGAATTTGTACCATTCTTTAATTGGGGTGGTTTGTATTTCAAAGATCAAGATTTGAAGGAGGAGAAGAAAATTGCAAGTGGGTTATTTGTGAATTGGAATAAAAGAGAAGCATGAATTTTATTGAAATATTTAAGAGTTTAGGAATGCATTTTTATTATTCATATAAAATAAACAAAATCAAACAAAATGTAAATAGAAATTTTTTAATTAAAGCTGTTTAGTAGAAGTTTATAAGACCAGTGAATTTTCCTGGATACACTTGGTATATACATACACATATTGTGCTCAGGAATCAAGCAACAATTCTCTCTATCAAAATTGGAGGGAGAAGTAAAGTGGAATCAAGCACTCAGAAGTTTTATCTACAAATCATGTATAGTTTCTGTGCAAACTGGAGCTGTAATTAATCAAAATGGAGGTGGTGTTTTCTCTTCCGGCATCTGTTGATATACCAAATGGCATGTTTCTGTAAACCCATGCCGATCATCATCTTGAGACTGGCGAGCAAGACGTAGGCCATTGCAGACAAGAGAAGAATCCATAAGAACCTCCATGGAAGAGGATTGCAAGGAATCCCAGCAGCAAAAACTGGAGTCAGCACTCGGATAACCTAAATCCAACAACAAAGATACTATATATTCACAGTTACAAACAACAAACCAACATATTGATTAATATAATTTTTTCTCATAGAATATACACATACATATAACACACACGGTTAGACTGTAGTCCACATCTTACATTCCACATAAAGTCCACATTCAGCTAAATGTAGGAGTGGCAAAACGAATCAACGAATCGAATTTGTATCGAATCCTAAACGAATCGAATAAAAATGTGATGGATTCGTATTCGATTCGTTTATTAAATAAATCTTAATATCATGATTCGTATTTGATTCGTTTATTAAACGAATCGAATACGAATATTCGTTTGGTCATGATATTATTCAATAACATAATTTACCATAATTTATTTATATTCATTTTTCATAAATATATACATATGAAATATGTAATTAATATATTTACTAAAAATACCTCATTAAATATCGACAATATTATTTTTCTATGTAATTAGCCAAAATTTCTTGAATCTTAATTGAAAAATAACAATAGCTAATAAAAGAAAATAATAAAACGAATCTTAAACGAATAAATGAATCAATGAGCTTAAATTCGTATTCGATTCGTTTAATAAACGAATCGAATCGAATCGAATTGACCAATTTATTAAACGAATCCATTTTTTCAAACTCGTATTCGCTTTAAAGCGAATCAAATCAAACTAATAAACGAAATTTAACCCAAATTGCCATCCCTAGCTAAAAGACATAAGACTTTTTTGTCATTATCCGTCTTTAAAGTTCACATGAACCTTACCTGAATCTGACCGCGTGTGTATATGTGTGTGTGTGTATATATGAGAAATGTAATTGGTGCTTACAACACAAGCTGGTGCCAAAGGAACAAAAGTGAGGTTATTCTTCTCATTGTCAGTTTGCACGTTCAAAGTCTGAAAGAATAATAAAAAGGTTTTTTTTTACCTGAACTAATTATCCAAATGAAAAATCAACAAATACAAGCTATTAACAAATAGATAAACAGTGAGAACAAAATAGCATATACCTGCTTGCATAAGTCTTCTAGGAACTCAGAGTATGCAATGGGCTTCATGTCATTGAATTTGGCAAGGAACGAATGCTTTATCACATCTATTAACATTTCACATACATAAACCAAGAGAGCATTCTGTAGAGTCCATATAAAAACATATAAGAAAACCAATAGAAGACTGCAACTTTCCCCTTGAAAAGCATAGAGTGCCGGAAATTTTCAGGAAAACTTACAAAAAGGAAACTTTTGAACCAAGGACCTTCAGCCTCCAGAATATTTTGAGCTAAAACAAATAAGAGAAATGCCGAGATGTGGAATCTCTCAACAGAATCTGTTCATAAGCAGTGCACAACAAAAGTACAGAAGAAACCATGTAGATCAACAAACACCAGTCATCAAAACAGAATATGAATTACAAATGAAAAAGTATCTGCAGATATAAATCATTATGCTAGATATCAAACTAAACATAACAAATTCCTCATGCATCCAAAATATTATGAATCACTAAGAAGAAACCATGACCATTCAAGGGTATTAATCAAATTTGTTCGCTGAAGTCAGTAACATCTATCATATGCAGTGTATACAACAGAATAATATCACGAGTGATGTCAGAAGAAGGTCCAAGAACAAATGCAAGGAAGTAAACTCACCAGCGTACACCAGACTGTGAATGTTGTCTTTACTAAAACGCTTGAATACATTGCTTTTTATTTCGGAAAAATTATTGGAAACCAGCAAAGCCAGCAGGGCATTATTGTGAGCAACAATACAAGTTGATAAAGTAATTGCCTGAGCTAATAAAATGAAAGAATGAACAAGTAAAAAGTGTCAAGGAGTCAACGGAATGAAAAATTTGCATGCAGCATACGGAAAAAGGTCACAACGATCAGCAACAAAAAGGATATTCGAAGCAGCCATCGCTAATGCTTGGTCAGAAATGAATCTCCATATCCAGAATATCCTATTTTCTTCTGTACAATTTGCAAGCCCTTCAGCAGAATTAAATAGTGTTTGCAATACATTTCCACCGAAACTTTGGCATAGTTTATCCAATAACTGAAAAGATAAGGAAAAATTTCACAACTTCCAGCCAAAGAATTAGTGATGCAATCAGCTGACCCACAGAATATGACACAACAATGCCAATGCCTGGTCCATCATTGAGATATAAATTTTTTAATCAATCCGTCCAATTCAAACCATGGCTACAAACCTCCATTTAACATCTCAGCCATCTCTTCTCCATTTTAGTTTGTTTTTATATTCCTCCTAATCAAAATAAAAGATGAACTTCTTATCAAACCCCTTTGCAAAGTAAATAAATTAAAATTCTCACAGAAACTAGTTCTCTCTCGAGGTTTGTTAAACTCTTAGGTATGTAATATTATATTTCAATCTTTCATATTGATTTCAATCTTCTTCCAACAAAATATATGATCAGAATCTTTCTATTCTTCTTTTATATAAGCTCATGCACTTTTATTCGACCAGACAACAATAATTTCAAAAGAAAGAAAGAAGTGTATTAGCCAAAAGATACTATTAAACATGAAATCAAAAAGCTCTCCCCTCCTATATACATTTCCACCATTTAGTTAGGAAACATTTGTCTGATGGAAGATTTTCTTCAGTTAAGGAATAGTTCCTGATATGCGAGAGAAGTGTTTTCAACCAAAAAATTCAAATTCAAATTCATATTCATTATTCAAAAGACCAGAAATCCAAGGTTCAATAAATTAAATTTCTCACCTCCAATACATTGTACACCACATAAAGTTTGAACGTTCCTTGGCCCCGAATCATGTGGTATATTAAGCTGATATCTAGAGGAACAAAAATGAACATAACTGCACAAAAGATGTACTATGACCTCATGGTCAAACTAATTGGTGGATACCATAATTATGCATCTTAAACAGTTCTTCGCTTTTAACTTTAGTAGACATGTCTAATAGAATAAATTACATTAACTACACTTGAAGGTATATATCAAAGTACGTAATAACAATAACCAAACTTTTCTCAACTTGACGCCACTCTTGTGGTAATTGATTAACAGTTGTTAACAGTTCAAATAATTCTATACTTAAACAATCAATTATTGATTATTAAATATGATAAAATTTATCTCATTAATTCCTATCCTTTATAATCTCTGGAAGATAAATGTTGTATGTAGGTGCCTAAATTTAGCCCTACACCATATGCCACGTATCGCCATGCGGTTAAATCTTTCTCGGCACGCCTCCTCAGTGGCACTGCTGTAAGCAGACAAAGGTCCAATGGGATGGTGACACTTGTCATGGTACTATTGAACAGTACTAATAGATAGAAGAGGTCAGAACGACCTCCGGAGTCTGAAGACTTTCGAAGAAACCACTTGACCGGAGAGATTCGATTTTGATCTCGGAGTAACATCACTTCGAAGTGACATCACTCCGTGGAGGAACTCCAAAGCCAGTCTAATCCGATCTAAGCCTATTCCGAAGATGATTCACTCTGGAATCTATCACAACATATCGCAAACATTCCGACCTCGACATCAGTACTTGGAAGTACGTGATGTCACATATCACAACCCGAGATCAATGGATTTTAATGACAATCCACTTATCTTATCATGCAAGCATTTTTAGCATACATAATAACAAGTGTAATCGCACCTAATGTTGTATTTGAGCATGTCTAATACATAATAACAAGCGTAATCGCACCTAATGCTGTATTTGAGCATGTCTAATGCCAAGTATACACCATGCAATCAGAAAGCAGTCCATCAATGGACACATGTCAACTGAAGGTTGACACCTCTACATACATTACCCTACATAAACCAATAGGCTTATAGAAAAGGGGGGGTTCGACTTCAAGATAAGAAATATACAGATAATTAGACATTGGAATAAAAAAAAAGGAATATTTCAACTAAAAAACACATATTTGTGCAAGCCAACTACACTGGACCGCAGGACGTAAGCCCAAACTCAACTAAACTCTGGACTAACAGGCCCAACACTTCGAATGTATGGATTCTCTCCACTTCGCTTTCATAGACAAAGAGAGATAAAATGGAGAATGCATAGAAGAAAAAATTGATCCTTTTAAAGTTTAATCAACCCAAAAAAAAGATGGTCAAAGGATACATCTAATCCTCAATTCCCCATACCATCAATGAACCTACCGATTTCCTAGCACCAGCCTTGAAACACGACGACCTAACCAAGACCTCGACCCAAACCCGAACCCACACCTCTAATGATCTAAAAAAAAAATCCCCAAATACCATCATTTCTCAACTACTAAAAATAAGACAACAATCAAGAACCCATCTTTCTAAAGTAAGCCACTTTTTTCTCGCAACTCAACCATCATCACAGTGAGAACAAAAAACAATGGAGTTTGTTGAATCACATCAACATTTGTTGAATCTTCGTATCACTATCACCAATAGTAGTAGCAGCCCCATATAAGAGACATCAACGGAGTTTCAAAATAATTAAAAAAAAATGGAAAAAAAAAAGAAGTTTCATTAAGTGATGTTTGGTATGGCTTCTCTACTTACCAAAAGAGCTCTTTAATGCCAAAAGCTTGTCTTGTATCACTTGGTTGTACCCCAAGTTGAGCTTTTGTCAGATTGAAAAAGCTAGTCTATCTACAAAGAGAAACCCAAACATTGGGCTTTTGGATTGAGTTTTTTTTTTAATGATTGAATTGTCTAAAATGCCTATATTTTATTTTAGTTTCAATACAATTTTTGCAAAAAGCTATAATTGATGACCAAACCAAATTTTTTTTCGGTGGTAAAAGCTTTCTTGAAAAGCTATAAAAATTTCATTTTGATAATATTTTTGTGGTAATACCCTTTTTCAGTGGGAGCTTTAGGAATTTAACTCTCATTCAATATCACAAAGTCTAGATAAAAGGTGCTTAAGTGCTTTTTCTATATAATATTAACAATTATACAACGTTCCCAGTAAATTCTAACCATTTCAGGAACATAGACTAATGGTGGGGCTCAGTGCGTCACAAAATATAGACAGAGAGAAATTCTTACTACACCTGTTCCTTCCAAAAGGGTGACTGCACAAGCCAACATCAGAAAGCAAGCAAAATCACAAAGCTCAGCTGCAGAAGGCCTAATGAACTGCCTGCCACAAGCATGGTTAGGTTATTCTGGAAATATTTTAACACAACAAGACATGGTCAGATTATATGGACACGATATTCCACAAAACAATATATATTTCTATATCTCCACAACTCAAAATTAAGCAAACAGGATAGCCCAACAACAACACAAAAGAAATCTCAAAAAACTTCCTTTCTCCAAAACATTTCTAGTGATCAATCTTTATATGCAAAATCTCTAGCCAGCGAATCAAAACTGAAAGTATTGTCTCAAAGAAAATTATCATTAGACAGTGCTACCATTCACAGAAAAAAGTATATAAATGCAGTCATACTAAATTAATGAAGTGTTGGCTGCCTAAGAAACAACCTTCAGATTTAAATTAGGAATTATGATATTTATGTTCTACTCCAAAAAGAATATGAACAATGTAACTATCCTTGTATGTAAAAGCCTCCAAAGAATGTAACTAACCTTGTACGTACAAGCCTCCAAAGAGTCAACATAATTCTTGTCGGCATAATGGTTAACAATGACAGAAATGAATCAAAGCAGACAAAGAAGCCAACATCAATAAGCTGAAACATAAAAATGTATTTTTGAATCTCAATCACAACAATACAAGGTAGCTATCCATAAGATTTTTTTCTTAAATATGCAACCTCTAAAATGTCATATTTCAGCCTGTCTTTTTCAATTTTCATTTGGAGTTATGTAAGGAAAACCAAAATTACCAATTCACATCTCCATGGCAAGTGGAAAATAGTATCATATACTCTTTTCCGTTCTTTCTCATCACCAAGGGTGGTTGTGCTCTGCAATGAATTTCCAGTGTACATTGCTTCCATAAAATACTTCAACGGGGACGTCTCAATGGGATACACATCTGACAGAAAAATGGAGCACCCAAATCAGAGAGGATGAGGAAGCAGAGATATATTAGATAACTAAACATACAACAACCACCCTATCATCATCCCATAATCAACTAGCCACATATTTACCTATAAATAACCACCATAACCATTTTATAGAACTGAAACCATAACTTTTCTAATACATCCAATATTATCCAGACACCACAATTTCATGAAAGGCAACTACAAAAATGTGAAACGAAATAGCTCATATAATTTAATTTGGTTTTAATACACGAATCCGACCTTTTTGTTTCAGCCTTTCCAAGCCATCGCAAGTTCTCTCTAGCTCAAACAAAGTAATATATGTTTCACCAATCCAATCTTTATAACCTTACTGATTCCTACTAGAAAAGTAATAAGTCTTACTTAATCCATCCTAAACTCTCTCGTATCTATTTAATCACAAGCTACTGCCACCTCTAAAATATCAAAAATATGTTCACTGAAGTAGCCCCGATAAGCATCAATCTTTGCATCATTTCCAAATTATGCTTATTTGTCGAATCTTATATCTAACTGAAAGCTTCAATTGCCCGGGATTCAATTCACTAAGACAAAATTCTGACAAATGTCTATATTTACATTTGACTTGATTAATGCATCAACTGCAAGAGTAATTGTTTACTTACAATTAGGATTCTCGGCTATAAGCCGCTTCCAATCCAATGTCTCCGCGGTTTCCAGCTTCGTAACAACACTCCCGTTAGCCTCACTACTCCGCTGTTGCTGCTTCTCCTCTTCCTGCGACTCAAAATCCTCATTACCACTCACATTCCTCTGCCTCAATGTCTCACTCGCCACGTGGCTCTGGCAATTCCCATCGCTTCTATTTTCAAAGACGACTCCACTTGCGCCTTCCGCATAGGAATCGCAGACCGGATCCTCGGAGATCATGACACAATCCGGCGATGATTGCTTCTCCTTCTTCTTCTTCTTCTTGTTATTGTGCTTCTTTCGCTTCAGATTTGTCGGCAGCGGAACTTCGGTGAGGTGGTGAGTCGGAAGCGAGTTGGGGCGGCGGAAGACTCGGGAATCGCCGGCATCTTCTATTGAGTCGGCTTCGCTGAGAATATCGAACGAGAGCTTTCTTCCAGAGTATCTCGAGCCCATTGCTGTGCAAGAGAGGATTCGAAACGCGACTGCGATGATAATTTTTGTTTTTGTAATTTTGGTAAGTCCCTGAAGTTTGACTAATTTACTGCTGACACGTTTCAGGTTAATTTCCTGCCGGGAAAAAGCTGTTTCGCTCCAAAAATCTGCCCGTATCATAACCCGCCAAATTCAAAATGATATCGTTTTGATTTTGTTTATTCGAACATAAATAAATATTTTGGATATCAAAAAAATCGGACTTAAGTACGATTTAAGCTAACATTCTCGTTTAGCAAGTCAGACATTATCATTGATGTGTTGGGAAATTTTATATATATACATATACATATACACATATATATGGAATGAAATGATATAATTTTTAATGGGAAAATATTTAACCCATACGTTTAAAGGAAATGATATATTCCTTAATAGAAATGATATAATCCTTAGAGTTAAAAGGGTTCATTGGAGAGTAATGACGCTTCAAGAAACATATATTTTGACATAGAGATACCTTTACAAATGCAACCCTTCATATTTATAAAAATGGTCATTGGATTCTTCATTTGTATTCATTCATTCCAAGTTTCATACATTAATATAGAGTCTAAAGTTTTCCAAGTGAGAGAGTTTCCATCATATTTCTAGTTCAAGTTTTTGAAGAAATAAGTGTCACTTCTACAAGAAGCAACCAAGTATCATAGGATAACGTTAGCCACAAAAGAAGCAACCAAGTTTCATTTTATTGTTAGAGAGTCTAAAGTTTTCCAAATGAGAGAGTTTCCACCATATTTATAGTTCAAGTTCTTGAAAAAAAGAGTGTCTCTTATACAACAAGTAACCAAGTATCATGAGAGAATGTTAGCCACAAAAGATTCGTAGTGCACCGAAACGAGGCTTATAAGTTCTTGATGATAGACACTTTCTCGACTTGGTTTAATTCATCTTCTACATACATGTTTTTCTAATTCTTGAGTTTTTGTTCAATCCATAATTTTACATGGTTTCTATGTTGATGATTTTAATTGAACAAAACATGTAAAAAGTGGTAATAATACATTCCACCCAACGCAATGTCCTTGGGCATGAATTCGAATTGGAAATAGCTATGAGTTATTATGTAAATCCAAGTTATGAAAGTTAATAACAATTCCAAAAAAACTCTTCAACAATTATTTTGTTGTTAAATATAAGAGTCACATCATCAAAATTAGTTTTAAAAGAGACAACAATTGAAATTATTCAAATTAGATTATACTTCTCATTCTTCAATATTGAAAAATGATTTCTCTATCTCTTCAAATATTATTATATAATATTTATCTCTCTTCACTTTATTGTAGTGGTGGTGATTGAATTTATTAATAAATATTTATATATTAAAATAATATAATTACAATAAGTCTCATTCAATTTAATTAAAATAATATAAATCTATTTACATTGTCTCTTATCATCATCATTACTTATAATTATTATTATATTTAAATATATAACGAAAGTGGACCCTTTAATTTGATTAAAATAATATAATCTTGCTTTTATTTAAAGTGTTGTTGAGAAGGTTGCTTATTTTTTCACTCTTTAATTTACTAAATATGTAATCAAATAAGTATTTGAAGAGTGAAATTAGATGATTCTTTTATAAGAATATGGTGCAAGAACATGCGTCACATAAAAGAATAAATCCCCACACATAGTGGTTCGAGACAACAAATGTGAGAATTGTATCCAAATTGTGTATATTTCATTCATGTTAGTTCATTATATACTTAAGTGGTTGATCGTGATTTTACTACCACACGCAAATGCATGTATCACTCAAGTAATATGGTGACTATTAGTCTGATATCTTACCCACAAAGACTTGAAATTTCTCTTATCAATACTAAATTAACTTACTTGACTTAAACTAAACTATTGATTGAAAGAGAGAGATTGAATAATCTAAAATTAATTGAAATATTAAATAAAGAGCAAATAAGAATTTTAGAGATAAATTTTATATGTGAGAAGAACCTAGGGTTGTAAATTCACTTAAGCACGCAAACGATGAGCTCATGCACTTTTCATTCAATTGATTAGTTGTTATGAATTATTAACCTAGAATGCTAAACTACCTACAAGTCTCTTTCGATGATCAGATAAATATATTCGGATTAAACCAATTAACTATATGTCTATGTTAATGAATTTAAACCAAATTCATTAAGGTCATGTTCTAAAGATGGCTACGTTTATCCTGTAGGCATATTTCTATCTTGTAGGGAAATTTATTCAAAAGAACTAGATCACGCACTATTATTCCCACGACTAACTTAAATTTCCTTTGTCGAGTTCTTAAGGATTTACCACGACTATTTTATTGTTGGCTAGACAATAAAACATGCATTATAAACACATAAAATAATAAATAATTCAATAACAAATCCAAAAGAATAAATTATGTTAAATATAGTGTTTAAGATTCATTACAACTCTAGATGAATGATTTAGCTACTCATGATAATTAATAAAAACGAGCTAATCATTATTGATACAAAACAAGAACTCATAGAAGATAAATTGGAGAGAAAAGGGAATAAAGAACTTTCGTTTGCAATATTCATCTTCAATCTCAAGCACTAGTTAAAGCACTTGTCATTGTCTTACTCTAAATGTTCTTTTATGCTATAAGACTCCAAAATTATGTTATGAGCCTCCCTTCCTAGGTTTTGGGAGGAACTTGAACTTATATATGAGGTATGTGGGTCTTTCATTCTTAAAAATCTATTTCCGAACAAAATAGGACTGATTAATTTGTGTTGTGATGCGCCTGATGAGCATCACAACTTCCATGCTTAAGATTGGCGCACCGCGACTCGCCAAGCTGGGCATCACGACGCGTCCAACGCTAGTTGCTCTCTTGTTATTCAATTGGCGCGTTGCGACGCGCCAAGACCAGCGTCGCGACGCGCCACACCATTGCACATCTTGTATTTTTTTGTGAAACTACGTGTCGGGACGCGTGTTCTGACTCCGAAATATGGCTCAATTTAGCTCTAATTTTTATCGTTTCATCTTTCGTTAAGTACGTTTGAGTTGTGTTATAATTTTAACTTGAAAAACGTTCCCAAAACATATCAAAGTGCTCATACAAATCAAAATAACACCCAAAATATTAAGATAAAGGGACGAGAAATATATGTATATCGATCGCTCATCAGTGGTCATAACATTGATATCTGAGACCACACAAAAATATGGCTAGAATTCTGAAACCAATATCAATCACCTTGTAGAAGCGGCTCCGGCAACTCTTCACTCGTGTGAAAGAACACAGCAGTGATAGTTATGCTAAAGCTGCCACTGCCGGAGGATTTTGTGACATTGAACTTATCATTATTAAGGCAACAACCCTATATGACTTGCCCTTGTCCGAAAGATATATCAATGAGCTTTTGAAAATCTTCGCTCTTGTCTGAAAGATATGTCAATGAGCTTTTGAAAATCATCGCTCATTGCCCGAAAAACAGCTCTTTTCGCACTGAGCTTTTGTGGTCTAGATCGAACAATTTGCTTTCTTTATATCTCTGTCATTTCGTGGATGAATCCTCTTCAAATCCTGAAGATTACACAAGTTTTATCAGATCATACGCTAAGTTGCTTGACGAAGCACTTGATTGCGTTGCCTTGGATAGCAAAGCAAATATGCGGTGAAGAAGAAATGCCCGAAGATTTGTCAGATAGAATGAAAGAAATTGGCAGAATAGTTGAAGTTCTGCTACAACTTCAAAGCTTGATTGACATAGTCATGAACTGTATTGAAATTCCCTACAAGTAATAGCGACAAACGATCTCTATTTCCCAAGAATGAGGGGTGAATTAAGTTATCGCTATAAATGCGGAATTAATAAATCTTTACCGATTTTTAGCTCTTATTACCAAATTGACACTTAGGCTAATTTTCTCTATTCCAATTAATAACATATATGCAAGTTTTCTATTCAATAATCATAAACATAAATAAACTTACAATATGTAAAAGTATAGGGAAAGAGAATACGACACCGAGATTTATAGTGGTTCGGCCAAACATGCCTACGTCCACTCCCCCAAGCCTCGCTTGAAGATTTCCACTAGAATCGAGTTTATGTGGTTCACTCGCAACCAAGAGTTTTCCGTAAAGGTGCACTCCGAACCTTTTACAACTTTGAGTTTTGTTCGTACGCTTACTCACAAACCTTTACAACTACCCAATGGATGAGATTTCACAACCACAAGTGTTTTTGTATGAGAAGATTTTAAAACATACTTGGGCTCTCACAAATATAATGAAGATTGTGTAAGTTGCAAACCCAAGTGATCTAAGCTCACTAAATGATATGAAGGTGAGTGCGTGAGCTTGAGAGTGTTTGAGATTAAGAAGGTTTAAGACACTCTTATTTTTGTCTTAGAGAATGTATGAAGATGTATTATGATGTCTCTAAAACAAGGCAAATGAGTTGGGGTTCATTTATATAGAAAATGAAGAGCAGTCTCAACTTTCTGTTGAGACCGGTATGGTCACCGGTATTGGGACAAGTATGTCGGTTTGGGGCTCCAACAGATACTAACGGCTATATTACCGTTGAGCAAGTATATGTTAGGCCGGTATGCTAACCGGTATGAGGAATGGTATGGTCCGTGCCGATTCCAGTGTGTGTGCACAATGAAAAGCTTAACCGGTATGGTCACCGGTGTGTAGACTGGTTTAGGTTGTGCCGGTTCCAGTAGCCTTGTAATCCTCAACATCTCACCGGTATGACACCGGTAAGAGGCCGATATGCCGGTCTCAGTACCAAAAATGCAGATATGAAGATTTTAATGCATTTTGTAAATGAACCTAATGCATCTAAGTGAATGTGCATGATCCCTATGAGCTTAGGCACTTGAAAATTACAATACACATTACAATGAGAACCTTAAGCTAAGACTTCGCAATATAATCTTCAATTTGCCGCAAGTCTTCACATTCTCGCTCTTCACCACGTATGCTTCGACATCTTTTTGTATTGTCTCGTATTTGCACGTCGAAGACTTCTTTATTATTGCATCATCAAAATCTAATTACACGACCAAGTCGCCAACAATCTCCCCATTTTTGATGATGACAACCCCTTAAAACTTGTTTATACTTGTGAGCTTCTAGGAGTTCAAATGTTGGTGATTTTGCTCCCCCTCAATATAAGCTCCCCTCAATGTGTGATTGTCTTTAAAAAGCTCTATAATACTTAGACAAATACATTAGTACAATTACTCCCCCTTAAACCAATGGTAAGGGTAAAACAAGTTTTAATCTCATTCTAATGATTTCTCCCCCTTTGACATTATCAAAAAGTGAAGAAGCAAAAATTTAGTGCTAAATAAGATACCAAAAATTACACATGTGCATAAATAATGATACCAAAATTAAAAAAATTGCACATTTGACATTTCCCCATTTTTGCCATTTCAATTTTGAAATCATGCACAGTGTGTTTCAAAAAAAATATACCAATTTTTTTTCAATGATTTCACTTGACTAAATATCATCTTAAGCATAATTTCTTCCAAAAATTTGATACCAATTAAAATAACTCAATACATTTCATGATACCAATTTGTTAAATATCAAAAATCCATGCTTTTCATTTATGTCAATATGCATACACTTCATTCAATTATGTTACATGATAAAAATATTTTTAATGCAAATCAATTAAGTATTCACACACAAGAAATTTAACTCAATAAATTCAATGTGATACCAATTGATATGAAAATGGGGTTTAAACCTATGATTTAGGCAATTGATGATATCAAATGAACAATTGATACCAATAAAAAGTTAAATACATTGTCTAATCACTTTGTATGCTTCAAAACCATGTATACCAATTTGAAATATGCATACATACACAATTTAGAGGAAACTGTACCAATGTTTCCGTGAATACGGATTTTACCTATTACAGTTGCGATTCCTCATTTCTTTGAGTTTTTGGGATCAATTTGCATTTCTCTTTAAGATTCATTCCCAAAGCCCCCCTATAAATTTATCAATTACACTTTGGTACCCAAACTTTCTTGGGTCAATTGGGGTTAATTTTGATTCCTTGAGGAATCCATGCATTTTTAATCACCTTCTTGTTCATGCATTCAAAAATTTTATGTCATTTTTCATTGCATGCATGACATGTGACATTTTCATTTATAGCATTTTTAGCATGAGAATCGGATGCCTTAACAAAATAATTTCTCTAAAATTTCCTCTTAACGTAAGGCATATATCATAATCATTCTCTTTTAAATGCACATTTTTGGGATCCAATAAGCATATTAAATTTTTTATGTCACAATGTGAATTTGCTAACAATGTTTTGCAAATCTATAACTTTTGTATGTAATAAAACATTTTCATTTAAAATTGATTCGCAATCGCATGTTTTAGAGCTAGATGGCATATTCGATATGACATTTTCAAGTTCTATCTTTTTCATTTTTAAACATGCATTTTCATCATTTAAACATGCAATTTATTTTTCATGTTTGGCCTTTAAGCAAGTAATATCATTATCTAAAACATGAATTTTATCCATACAAGGTGCATGATCATTTTTAAGTATAGCATGCTCATTTTTTATCAATTTTAATTTCTTTTTAAGCACGTCATATAATTCTTGCAAGCTATTAAATGCATTAAGTAAATCATTATAATTTTGAGAATTTTGTACCTCTTCTTATTCTTCTTCTTTTTCTCTTTCAAATAAGGGATCCTCATCCTCGATGGCCATAAGTGCTAGGTCATTCTCGATGGCCATGAATGCTAGATTTTTTTCTCTTGGGCTTGGACCTCTTCCTCATTGGATGAGCTAGATTCGCTATCACTCCAAGTTGAAGTAGCTTTCATTATGTTTTCTTTGATTTGCCTTTCATTTTCTTCAATGGGCAATTCATAGCTATATGACCCGGTTTGTTGTATTCATAACAAATCATTTTCTTGTTCTTCGCGACCATTTTTCTTCTTTCTTTTCATTCGCTTTTGATTTTCCTTTTTTCTTTACCGATTTGAGGAGCTTCTAGAAGTTCTTGTTTATTTGAGCCAACTCATCATCACTATCACTATCACTTGAGCTTGAGTCGTCTCTTCTTCTCGCTTTTAATGCCAATGACTTCCTTGTCATTTTCTCATCTTCCTCATTTTTATCCATCTTGATCTCCAATTCATATTCAAGCAATTTTCCGACTAAATCATCCATCTTCAAGGTATTCATGTCGTTTGCTTCTTTGATGGAGGCGTATAGCTTTATATTCTTTAGGGAGTGATCTCAAGATTTTCTTCACTTGATCGGATGGCCCAATGACTTTTCCCAAAGCACCAAAATGGTTTATGATGATTGTGAACCTCGAAATCATGTGATCAATTTCTTCCCCGGATTCCATCTTGAAATTGTCCAATTCGCACATAAACCGGTTGATCTTGGATTCCTTCACTTGGCTTGTGCCCTCGTTGATCATTTCCAAAGACTTCCACAAATCATATGCATTTCCACATTCCGGAAGCTTGCTTACTTGATCCCGATCAATGGCACATAGAAGTTGGTTGAGTTCCTTAGCATTTTGTGAGGCTTGTTTTAAATCATCATTATCACATTCTAAACTTGGCTTCGAAATCTCAACCTCATTGCTATCCTTTTTCGTTGCTCCTTTTGCACCTCGTGTGATAACCAAATAAGATTGCGGATCAACAGCAAAGAGATAATTCAACATTCTCATCTTCTAATAGTTGTAGTCCGTTCCGGTGTAAAACAGAGGTCTAGTCGTTGAAAATCATTCGGCAAGATTTGACGAGTTGCTTGTAGATGTCATGAACTATTCTCAGACGGTTAAGTCTTGTAGAGAAAAATTGTCCCTGATACCAACTGAAATTCCCTACAAGCAATAGTGACAAACGATCTTTATTTCCCAAGAGGGGGTGAATTGGGTTATCGCTATAAATGCGGAATTAATAAATCTTTACCGATTTTTAGCTCTTATTACTAAATTGACACTTAGGCTAATTTTCTCTATTCCAATTAATAACATATATGCAAGTTTTCTATTCAATAATCATAAACATAAATAAACTTGCAATATGTAAAAGTATAGGGAAAGATAATATGACACCGATATTTATAGTGGTTCGGCCAAACGTGCCTACGTCCACTCCCCCAAGCCTCGCTTGAAGATTTCCACTAGAATCGAGTTTTCGTGTTTCACTCGCAACCAAGAGTTTTCCGCAAAGGTGCACTCCGAACCTTTTATAACTTTGAGTTTTGTCCGTAGGCTTACTCACAAACCTTTACAACTACCCAACGGATGAGATATCACAACCACAAATGTTTTTATATGAGAAGATTTTAAAACATACTTGGGCACTCACAAATATAATGAAGATTGTGTAAGTTGCAAACCCAAGTGATTTAAGCTCACTAAATGATATGAATGTGAGTGTGTGGGCTTGAGATTGTTTGAGATTAAGAAGGTTTAAGACACTCTTATTTTTGCCTTAGAGAATGTATGAAGATATATTATGATGTCTCTAAAACAAGGAAAATGAGTTGAGGTTCATTTATATAGAAAATGAAGAGTAGTCTCAACTTTCTGTTGAGACCGGTATGGTCACTGGTATTGGGACCGGTATGCCGGTCTGGGACTCCAACGGATACTAACGGGTATATTACCGTTGAGCAAGTATACGTTAGGCCGGTATGCTAACCGGTATGAGGACCGGTATGGTCCGTGCCGGTTCCAGTATGTGTGCACAATGAAGAGCTTGACCGGTATGGTCACCGGTATGTAGACCGGTTTAGGTTGTGCCGGTTCCAGTAGCCTTGCAATCCTCAGCATCTCACTGGTATGGACACCGGTAAGAGACCGATACGCCGGTCTCAGTACCAAAAATGCATATATGAAGATTTTAATGCATTTTGTACATGAACCTAATGCATCTAAGTGAATGTGCATGATCTCTATGAGCTTAGGCACTTGAAAATTACAATACACATTACAATGAGAACCCTAAGCTAAGACTTGCAATATAATCTTCAATTTGCCGCAAGTCTTCACATTCTCGCTCTTCACCACGTATGCTTCAACATCTTTTTGTATTGTCTCGTATTTGCACGTCGAAGACTTTTTTCTTGTTGTATCATCAAAATCCAATTACGCGACCAAGTCACCAACATGTAGGCCATCTGGGATTGCAGCAAGGAACTTCACTGTCAAGATAGCAATGAAACATATAATTCATGATAGTTTCATCCGTTACAAAACTTACAGAAGGGAAATTGTTCTAGTATTGGAAAATCTGTTTCAAATGCCATACAGAAATTGCATATTGGCTTTTGGAATCTATAAGAAAGCAGCCATACAAGCAAACAAGCTGTGTCAGTTCTATGATTGGTCGTTGGTGTAAGGCAACGGGATTCCGTGGAGCATACGAGTATCCGTTTGTTGATCGAGTTCCTCAGATACAGATTCAAGTGCTAGAGACATTTCTAAAAGGGGATGTGGCAATTACCTGAGTCACCGCCATCGTCTACTTCATCGCCATCATCTCCATCAACTTTAACAGAAGTAGATGGAGATTACAAACAGATTGTTAAGAAGAGGGATATCGTGCTCATAAGAGATCTGTGGGAGAATTTTGAGGAAGACGGGTTCCCAAGAAACACAGAAGGGAAAAGGGAAAATGAGGGATTGATTCGGTTTGAGGAGAGTGAAAATGATAACTGGGAAGATCTTCTTATGCATCTGTTGACCTGCCATGTCTATATGTTGCTCATGCAGATACAAATGAATGGAAGATGCAGGTATATAATCCATCAGCAATCAATCCTTTCTATTATCATGGATTCTACCAGAATCATAGGTTGCATAGAAACGGAAACGGGAAACGCGACACGACACGAAACAAAAACGGGAAAGTTTTTTTTAAAAATGTTAGGACACGAAACGTTGGGGGAAACGTTAAATGAAAAAAAAAGTATATATATGAATAATGTAGTAATTTAAAATTTAGAATAAAAATATGTATGTGAACATGAGAACAACTGAAAAATTAACGAAAATGAAAGAAAAAATTAAGTTTGAAGTATGATCCTATTGCAAATAAGTCGTGAATTGAAATTTTGTATATTATAATCAATAGCAATTTAAACAGTGAATAGAAAATTTGTATACTATAATCAATAGAAATTTTTCATGTACAAAGTCAAAAAAAGTAAAAAAATAATAATTGGTGAACAACTGTTTTCAATTGAAATCTAATCAAAACTATTTTGTTTTTTTTTTCTTTCTTTACACGACTTGCTTTTTTCTTCTTTCTTTACAAATTGAAAACATAACGAGTTGCTTTTTTCTTCTTTGTATACAAATTGAAAACAGAACGACGCCAAGAACCAGCTTGCTTTGAACGATCAAGGAAAATCACCGATAAGGATCGTTTCGTCGGCGATGCTGCCAAGAACCAGCTCGCTTTAAACCCCACCAACACCATTTACGGTCAGCAATCAACATTCATAATTCATTCTTTTACTTTCCAATTTTCATCCATTATGCTTTTAAAATCCTAAGTACCATAAAGATTTGAAATTGAGTGCGAGTGTTAAATTTTAATATTATTTATCTGTAATTTTTGGTGTCAAGCTGCTGCAGTTTCGTAGATCTTCTCAGATTTCAGATTTGCTTCCGAATTGTTTTTTGGTTGTTAATGACGATAGGTAAGAGTTCAATTTATAATTTATACTAATTTGGAAAATATGAGAATTGAAAACCCTATATACAAAAAATTTATGGTTATACGTTTCCAAATTTTTCAAAAACGTTTCCAAAAAATTTTCATAATATTTTATTATTATTATTATTATTTATTTTTAATTATTCAGAAATGTTTTAGAAACGTTTCATAACGTTTCCTACAAGTTTCAGTGTCCCCAACGTTTCTGAAACTTGAAACTAAGGGGAAATAAGGTTTCTGGAGACAGGCTAATACGACCAAAAATTAATATGCAGTGAGAGACAAGAAACTTGACTACGATTTAGATATGATTTTGGCTGATAATAATGTGTGAGCTTGTATAAGCCATTGTGAGATTTGATTTTGGCTGATAATAATCTCGCTTATTTGATTAACTAACACTGAACATTTAAAACAATCTCTTGATTAAGAACTGAACTTATACAGGGTATATGGATCGGTCTCGATGATACATACAAGAGAGTAATAAAAAAAAATCCTGAGGCTACAGCAGATTGGCTGCAAGTAACCTGGAAGAAAGGATCACGATGTGAATTTCTTGTACCATTGCTTGAAGAATAAAAGACCAAAGTGAATATTTTTAACTGCTATCATGCATTGGAGAATGCATGGTTAGGGATGAAGAGGAACTTGGTGCATCAGAAGACTCATTTTTAAAATGGATAGTTTGGTGGCGGGGTTTCCAAAAAAAAAAAAAATCTCCATCACTGGCGGAAGAGCCCAGAGTTCTGCCAACAACTTTTGCAGACTTGAATTCCTTTTTTTTGGTTCCCCATCCGGTATCCAGTGCCACATTGGGCCTGACTATCCGGATTCGGACCGAGAGCTGTACGGTATGGTCCTCCCAACGATGGTGACTCTAGCGGGACTCGAACTGGGGAGCATACCCATTCGAGCCTCCTAAGATTGAGCCAGCTACCACTCAACCAACCACTCGTTGGTACTTGAATTCCTTTTCATTGTAGATAAAATCTTCTTTTTAACACTATGCCAAATGAAGGAGGAGCCTTGAATGTTCATCCATTATAACTTCTAGTTGAACCAATCACAAGGTGCTAAGAAGATCGAGGAAGCAATATAAGGTCTGGTTTATAAGGGCTTGACCTAATATTCAGTGAAATTAAATGGAGATTCAATTATTGGGTTAGGTAGTTAGGCTAGTAAGCAAGTAGAGTGTTTAGGATTTTGGCCTTGGGCTTGTGAAGTCCTTAGAGTGGCGTGAGGTTAGTTTCTTGGTTAGATTATGATTTGTTTTAGTTTTCCTATTTATATTAGGGTTATATAAGACATATTATATAAGATGGTCTTATGTATGAATAAAATTCAGATTTCAGATTTTAAAATACAAGCTATTGCTGTGAGTTACATAGTGTGATTTGTTCATTGAATTGGACATCTAACTTATCAAAGAGGTTACGTCTTTTGTGGCATTTATTTACAAGTAAGGTTTCTTTCAATGATTCAGAAAGGGTTTTTAAGGATAGGTTCCTTTGGTGTTCAAACCGATCTTAAATTGTGTTTTCTTTCTACAAAATTACAATTCAATGTTCTTGGAGTTCGCTCAATCATATGGGGTTGTCAAAAAATTTAATCCTACGATGGTTTCCATTAAAACCATATATGGTTGTAATATTAATTGATAGTTAATAATATAATGATGTGGTTATTTAAATTTTGATTATTCAAAATTGAAGAAGTAAGGATAAAGTGCGTACATATTAAACACTCATCAGAATTCATAGTGTGATTTAAGTTACGGAAATGGTCTCTTTGAAAAATATAAGAATAAAATTGAATACATATTAAATCATTTTCAAAATCTGAGAAGATTCATACGATAATTCTATATTTTTTTTAATTCAACATTGAATACACCAAAAATTGTTTCATGAAAAGGAATTAGGTAATAATTGGTAGATCAAAATTCCTTGGTCAATTATTAGTAGGTTTACGGCTTTATGGATAAAAAAATTGAGCAAGCCTGTCTTGGTCAATTCTTTATTTGACCAATTCATTCAAAGTATCATGGTAAAGACCAGGATGTTTTGTCCTGTAGCTGAGTTGTCCAAATCTAATTGTGATGAAGCTGGAAGTTGACTTGTTCTTGCTTTATTCCAATTCCATCTTGGGATCATTTAAGATCTTAGTTTGATTAATAGCATGACAATTCTGACCTGTTTGCATTCAGTTCAAAATTTATTCTAAAGACTAAAATCAAAGGCAACTACTGTATCTCTATATATCTAACCCCATAAAATATGATGAGTGATAATTATTTTACTTGTATTTTGGACTTAACATTTCTTCGCCCTCTATTTTTTGTTTAATCCATAATTTTAATAGTATATTTGTAACTATTATGTTTCTACTTAATTTTGAGTAGGGATGTAACAAAATTTAAACAAAAATATGGATATGAATTGTATTCATATATATTAAAAAATATGGATTCAAATTTGTGAGGATCCAAATGAAAAAATTTGTGGATTCAGATTTACACACACATTATCTGGAATCCGATCTAAATATATTCACATATAGATTCATATACACTTAAATGAATGAGACACACTTTTAACGTTGTTGGACAACTCTGAAGCTTACGTCCACGAGTCAATCCTATTGATGATACAAATAGATGCTCAAGTTACAATAGCAAAAATATGGTAACCATGGAAGATAAATCGTGGGCAATTATTATCTCTGATTTATTGAGATTTAATATCATCTTAAATTGGAGGGATATATCTTTAGTGATAATTTATCTTGAGGTGATTTTTTTTTTTTTTTTGAGTCGTATGAAACGATCTGCGAGTAACGACCTTAAGAATATATTGTATGTGGTGTCCAGGTCACATGAGATGCGTGCGTTCTGCGAGCTCTATCTTAGGATGGGTTGATTTGTGGATGCTTCAAGGGAAGATCACGTTCTGGGTGACTTCAGCGAGGTTGATGGTGGTCTCTCACGGCCTGCGGGCTCAAATTGATATCATGTCTCGTGGGCTGAACTCTTCCTCTACTGAGCTTCTTGTGTTAGTGGGTTTATTTCACATGATTGGGCCTATTATGACCTTGAGCTTATTTTTATACATAATACTAATTTTATTTGACTGGATGACAAAATAAATTAAAGAATTAAATTTGTATCGAATTCTAAATAAATCGAATAAAAATATGATTGATTCTTATTTGATTCTTTATTAAACGAATCAAATATAAATATTTGTTTAATATTGACATTATTCAATGACATAATTTATTTATATAAATTATTCATAAATGTGTACATATAAAATATATAATTAATAAATTTACTAAAAATGAATCACTAAATAAAAATAATATTTTTTTATGGTAATTGACAACAAATTCTCAAATATTAATTGAAAAAATAACTGCTAGTAAAGAAAAACAATAAAATGATCATAAACGAATATACAAATCAATAAATTCAAATTCCTTTAATAAATTAAATGAATCAAATCAAACCGATCAATTTATTAAATATTATAAATCTATTTTTTCAAATCCATATTCATTTTAAAGCGAATCAAATCCAACAAATAAACGGGTTCTAACACAAATTGCTACCCATAAAATTGATGCTTTAAATTTGTAAAACTTCAAATATACCTCTTGAGTTGGAAATTTAAACTAAAACACAATTTATCAGGATGAAACATTATTCATCACAACTTCATGCCATGAAGTTCATGGAGATCGAAATACACCTCAAAAATCAAAATCAACAAACATGGTCAAATTCAAAACAACATATATATCAATAACTTCAATTTTTTTTTTCCCAAATCAAATGTGAAAATGGTACACGTAAAGAGTTTGTATAAACTGTACTATATTTGATCTCTGTGCTCTTTGTACAATATTGAACTATAAATCACCAAAAAAAAAAAAAAAAAAAATCCTTCTCTAAATTTACTTGAAATTGTTAATCTTGATAAATCAAAAAGGCCTCTTCAGCTCCTTGAAATCCATGGAATCAATGCACTCCAATCTAGCTCTATGAACATTCAACAGCTTTAGCAACTCAGAAACCTTCTCCTTCGTCTTCTCACCACAACCAACCTGCAAAAGCAGTAACAGCTTCTGAAAAGCACCCACTTGAAGTGCTTCAACAAGAGCAGTTTCCTCTTCTCTCTTTTCATTATTCTTGCATAGCTTCCACACAATGGATACTGATAATTCCGTCGCCAAATCAGAAACACGCAGTATTTTCTTCACTGTAACAGGCATTGTCAGACAATTATTGTATACCTCTTCTCTCCCATAATCACTGCTGCAAATTCCATCGAGAACACTCAACGCCTTCTCGCATAAGCTTCTCTGTGCATCAACAAGCATTTCAAGCAACAACGAAACCAACCCCATGTCAGTAAATTTATGTATTAATTTCTCCTTCGCCATAGCTGATGTGATCGTGTGATATACAACCACCAACGAAGCTTTTGTAGCAGTCGGACATATAGGCTCTTTGATCAGCTTAAATAAGGCGTCAATAGCTCCTTCAATCTCTGATAACACGTTTACTTTTCTATGATCCGAAGAAACAATCTCTCTCAGCACCAACACGGCGCTTCTTCTTCTTGACAAATCTCCGCTTTTCAAGAACCACACAATGCAATGCATGGACGAAGCTGATCCCAAGTGAGCCAACGCTTCTCCATGATCAAGAGGAAACAACAATGTCAGAGCTGCTAATATTTCCTCCAAATTAGTAGAAACATTTTTTTCATCCAAATCATTACATGTTTTCGAAAACGATTCGAACGCGGCTGCCAAAACAGTTACTGTCCCGTTACCGGCAATGCATCTCTTGTTCCGCTCACTCTCCTTGGCCAATCTCTTGATCTTGGCCACCAGATCTCTGCAGCCAACTTGATCCTCCGTTTTACAAGCTGTATTAATCTTGGAATTGATGTCCGAAACCTCAACTGAACTTACAGGAATTCTCGGCGTCGGGATTCTCTCGATGCCACGAGACTTGTTCTCGACACACCAATCTTGAATCATCCTACGGATTGTGTGATTCGGTATCGGTTCAAGGCTCGTCAAGACTCGCTTTGTAATGGGACACGTAACGTGAATCCCATTCTCTTGAATCCACTTCTCAATATTCAGTCGATCATACGTAATCCCAGTTGATAAAGTCACCGGATCTTTCATCAAGTCGAGAGATATCGGGCACCGGAAGTGGTTCGGTGTCGTCAGCTCCATCTCTCCGCCGGATTCTCCCTCCGACTGAGTCTTTCCGGCACGGCGGCCGCATCTTAGTCTTCTCCATGATGAAATCATTAGTATTTCCGTAAAGAATTCTTGCTTGTGCTTTCTGAATTTTGGATGTTAATTAAGAAAGGTTTTGTTATGTGTCTTAGTAATTGATGGAATATGGATCGATGTGGTGGGTTTATAATTTATATATAAAGAGAGACGCGGTCGGTTCAGCATTCAAAACTTGGAAAAAAAAAATTATTATAAAAAATTTATTATTATAAAGATAGATAGATAGATGATCAATGTTGACATGTCGTGTGGCGAGGGATTTGAACGTTTGACCGTTGAAAATTTGAAATGGTAAAATGAACTGTTAGGTTGGTTTATTATTTTGGAATGAATCAAAATTTTATCAAATCAATACTTTGACACACAAAAAAAAAAAAAAAAGGAAAAATATGGCTGGTCAACGTTCGGGGTCGGTGGACCGGCTGACTAGGCTTAGTAAACTAAAACTAGAAGAGCTTAATTTTTTTTTTTTTTTAAAATCGTTGGAAATCCACCGTCACATCACATTTTTTGGGCTTAAGCGGAATATGTAAAATCTCTGATTGTCCCAGACTCTTACAAGAAACACACTCTTTATATTCAAATCCAGAACCTCAAGGTGCGATCTTGAACCATACACCATCAAGACAAAGACTGTAGTAACAAGAAAGCTTAATTCTTTGGTGTAATAATCTCCATTTTTTTATTTCCCTATATTTTATCAATTACTTTCTCATAGGTCCTTATGTCCTTCTGAATCTATCAAATTACCCTTATATTTATTGTATTTTAGCCGGCCCCAATATTCTCAATTCTCAATGTCATTCTTATATTTTGAGGGTCCTGCTCATAACATAATATTAGAGTTAAAAAAAAATTGGTTGGAGATTATAATAATAATAATAATAAAAATTAGGATTCATAGACGGGCTAGAGTTATATATATGAATCTTAGGGATTTGTTTAATACAATTGATCAAACTATGTCTTTATTTCAAATAATATAAAAAAGTTGGTAGCTAGATGTTATTATCTCATAGAATTCATTTTTTTCACATGGGCAAATCTTACGCGTGTCAAACGCGCACTCCCCCATATGTTTGTGTAAATGATAAAATGGTTTCTGAGATGGGATAGCCGAACAAGTAGATCGAAGCTTCAAAGAGAAATACAGAGAAAGGGAAAAAAACTTATATAAGATATATATTATGAATATATGTTATATGTTAATTAATA
This sequence comes from Zanthoxylum bungeanum, assembly GCA_019454045.1. Classification (NCBI taxonomy): domain Eukaryota; kingdom Viridiplantae; phylum Streptophyta; class Magnoliopsida; order Sapindales; family Rutaceae; genus Zanthoxylum; species Zanthoxylum bungeanum. The sequence continues at coordinate 10,349 of SKCR01039191.1, read as the reverse complement.
ATTTTTTCTCTATTATTATTGGTTAATTACAAATTTAATATATACTTATCAAATCATTAGTGGCTGATCGTACCACATTATCTATATGCTCATCCAATATAAGTCTTTCTCCCGATAAAGGGACCGTACTCGTAATGGCGAGCACAATAAGAGGGAGCCAAACCTAAACACCCATGTCGCTGCCATGTCACGACGAAGAATAAGGATAAATGGGTAATCACATCTACTCATGTACAACGAGGAACACTACCCTTAGAAAGTCCGCGAGTGGAATATAAGGAATAAATAGACCATTGGTCTATTTGGTATTGTGATTTGACGTATGGTGAGAAGATAAAATTATGTTTGGGTTAAAACTCAATTTTTAAGTATTTAGTTTATGATGAGAAATTGTGATTATTAATCATGTTTTTTTTTTAAAAAAAATGAATTTTGCAAAAGATAAATTTTTTAGCTTTTTCACACCATCAAAATATTAAAAAAACACGCCATAATAATTTTTTTGTATAAATCAAAATTTCATAAATATCGTTTATGAATCACCGTTTGTTCATCATATTTTTTTAATCGCAACACTAAACAAAGCCTAAATAAGAAAGCGTCGGATACGCATAAACAAACACTAAGTATAAATTACCCAAATTAAAAGAAGTTATAGAATTACTGAATTAGCTTAAATTGTTTGTACAAATTATTATTATAGAATAGAAATATTAATTAAACTTATTTTAGTGCCTTTAGTAGATGGTTTGTTTTATATACGTTTTTTTTATTCTCGAATAATCTTTTAACATCATGTTAGAAAGAGGATATGTAAAATAATAGAAGCACAAGATGATTTCTATTAAAAACCTACTATTCTGATTGAGGCGTTCATATTAGACCATTTAGATTTGAAAAAGTGTAGAAAATTCTAGAAAGTATTTGTGTAATCAAATGTAATCCATATTTCATAATTTTATTTGTGTGCTGATTTGGAGCATCTAACACGACTCCATTTACACGGGATCCCATTTTTTTTTAATTTCAAATCTTGACCAGATTTTTTGTTTGATATGAAAATTATCTTAATTTCATATTAGAATCTTTATTCGGGATAATTTTTATCTCAAATTATGTATCGAATGATACGACATTCCAAATCCCGTATCAATGTGGCATATGCGCTAGAGTTGGAATAAAATGAGAGTCGGTTTAGAAATATTGTTTAACTAGAACTTTTGAAATTAATATTGAGAAATTTCATATAATTTTAACCTTAGATATAAGATATAAGGTTACAAATATCGTGTCCACTTATACATATACAAACCATCTAATTAGGGCTGACTCTAATATTTTCGGGATCTAAGACGATTTTTTATATTTTAAGACCGTTAACTGTATTATAATAATATAATAAAAATATTAGGATTTAGACATTAAATTATTTTAGGACTATAATAAAAAAAAAATCGGAAGATATAGAGAAACACTTCACGTGCCTATGGCCCGGCGCTGCGTCCAATTCAATTATATCTCAACCTTTTCTTTAGCCGGAATATTATTACTTTTTCGTTCAGAAGCTGAACTCTCCCATCAATTGCGAGATAAGAAGAATATCAGTAATCATACACTTTTTTTCATCGTTGGAAATCTCACCGTCAAATCATCGGCTGTCTCAGGTTCTTATAAGAAATGCACTCATTGGATTCAAACCTAAGACTTCAAGGTGAGATCCTGAGCCCTACACCACCAAGTCACGCACATTAAGATGATCAGTAATGATACATGCATAAATAAAAAGACAAAAAAATTCTTTACAATCAGAAAAAAAAAATATAATATAACTATATGATAAAAAATTATTTTTGTCTTTTTTAGTTATGACTTATGTATAATTTAATGTAATGTATATTTATCATTTTTTGAAAAAAGATAGCCACTACTTTAACTTTCGCAAGTGGAATGACTGAGTTATATTTTTTCACTCATTCAGTCACTCTAAATTGGATGTCTTTTTTTAAACATATAATTTCTTGCGTTTTTTATTATTAAAAAATGAAAAAAAAAAAAAAAAAAAACTTATTAATATATATATTTTAATTACCCCTAAAATTAGAGTAACTAAAATAACGCTACACTCTCAGATTAGAGTAGAATGTGTTACATCAACAGCTTTTCTATCTGTTATTATCTCCATTAATATTACTCCAAAACTAAACACATCAACCTTTGTTGTCACTACTCACTCGTCCAGTCACTGCCAAAATATAAGTTAAAACTTTCAACAACATTTCAATTCCAGTAAAATAAATAAGTAAAAAAGAACGATCTACTTATGTCAAGTGTTAATTCGTTATCCGCTTAGGACGCTGTTCGTAGAGGGAGCCTTGTGCACTGAATATGAATTACCTACATACTCTGGAGCTAGGTATCCAAAAGTTCCAGCAATTCTTGTCTCAGTTGAATGTTTTCTTGTATTAGGAGCAAGGCGAACCAATCCGAAATCTGCAACCTTAGCCCGCATGTCACCTCCAAGAAGAATATTTGATGGTTTAAGATCTCTGTGGATGAAACTTTCATGTGCTAAACCATGTAGATATTCAACACCTTTAGCAACATCCAGGGAAATGGTCAATCTTTTATACCAATCAAGCGGTTTCAAACCCTCCTCCTTCCGGTTAAAAAGATGCCTTCTCAGAGTCCCCTGGGACATGAATTCATAAACCAGAAGCCTCTAGAGGGATTTTGTGTTGTGATTAAACACACACGAATAGAGGATAATTTGAGAGAAAACTCTTCTTTTATATACCCACAAAAGAATTACAAAGCTTCCAATACAAGCTTTACAAAAAACTCTCACCAATCACTCTCACTACACTTTCACACATTTAGGGATAATGATAACAATGGTTTAGGGCTCTTTTTATACTGTCAAAAACGCGTGCACTGTAGCACACGTCTTTGGCAGTTGGCAGCAAGTTGGCAAAGGGCTGGCAACAATTCACAGCAACTTTCGGTGGCTTGGCTGCATGCTTGACTCCTTGGCTGCATGCTTGACTTTGGGTTCATGCACATAACGTGCTCCATTGTCTTCAACAAATCTCCCCCTCGGTGAAGATTTCCCCAAAATCTGAGCCGACCATTAATCATCCAAACCGGATCCTCCACTGGCTGCATCTGTATGACTGCCTACGTACCCTGAGTTGGGATCAAGTCAATCGTAGTTCTCTGTCTCTCCCCACTCTGACTATGTGGAGAGTTTTGTCATCCCGGCTATGGCACGACAGATTTCAAGCTTCTCCTTCGGTAAAACCTTCGTGAACATATCTGCACCGTTGTCGTCGGTGTGAATTTTCCTGAGTTCTAACAGTCTTGAGCTCAGGACGTCCCGTATCCAGTGATACCTCACATCGATATGTTTTGACCTCGAATGAAATGTGGAATTTTTACCGAGATAGATAGCGCTCTGGCTATCGCAGTACAAAATGTACTTCTCCTGCTTGAAACCCGATTCCTGGACGAATGTCTTCATCCACATAAATTCCTTGTAAGCTTCTGTAGCTGCAATGAATTCTGCCTCTGTTGTCGAAAGTGCAACACATTTCTGCAACCTCGACTGCCATGCCACAGCTCCTCCTGAGAGAGTAATCAGATACCCCGAAGTAGACTTTCGGGTATCCACATCTCATGCCATATCTGAATCGGTGTAGCCCATCAACATTGGTTTGTCGCTGCTTCCAAAACATAATCTCATCTTGGATGTGCCTCGAAGATACCGCATAATCCATTTGATAGCATTCCAGTGTTCCCGTCCTGGGTTTGACATAAACCGGCTGACCAATCCAACTGCGTGTGCTAAGTCTGGCCTCGTGCACACCATGGCATACATTAGACTTCCCACTGCTGATGTGTATGGAACCTGTTTCATTTCCTCCTTCTCTGACTTAGTAGAGGGACTCTGCTGCGTACTCAATCTAAAGTGGGTAGCAAGAGGAGTGCTAACCGCTTTAGCCTTGTCCATCTGGAATCTCTGAAGTACCTTCTCATGTACTCCTCCTGTGACAAGTATAACCTCCTGGCTTTCCGATCACGACCGATCCTGATGCCAAGAATCTGTTTAGCTGGCCCCAAGTCTTTCATCTCAAAAGACTTACTCAGTTGCTGCTTCAAATTATCAATCCTCGATTGAATCCTGCCAACTATCAACATATCATCTACATATAACAGTAAGATGATAAAGTCATCGTCAGAAAACTTCTGAACGAATACACAATGGTCTGAAGTGGTCTTCTTGTATCCCTGCTCCCCCATAACTGACTCAAACTTCACGTACCACTGTCTCGGTGCCTGTTTCAAACCGTAGAGGCTTTTCCTGAGTCTGCACACATAGTCATCTTTCCCGTTGACTCTGAAGCCTTCTGGTTGCTCCATGTAAATTTCTTCTTCCAGATCCCCGTGAAGAAATGCGGTCTTGACATCCATCTGCTCAACTTCCAGGTCGAGGCTTGCTGCTAAGCTGAGTATCACTCTGATGGATGACATCTTCACAACTGGAGAGAAGATTTCATCGAAGTCAATGCCTTTTCTCTGATTGAATCCATTGACAACTAGTCTGGCTTTGTACCGGGGTTGTGAAGTATGCTCATGTTGCTTCACCCTGTACACCCATTTATTCTTCAAAGCCCGTTTGCCTCTTGGCAATTTCACCAACTCAAAAGTGTGATTGTCATGCAAAGATTTCATCTCATCTTGCATGGCTTCCTCCCACTTTTCTCTGTCATCTGTTTCCACAGCCTCCTGTAGCTCTCGGGTTCTCCCCCGTCAGTAAGCAGCACATACTCATATGCAGAGTATTTGGTTGAAGGTCGCCTCTCTCTGTCAGACTTTCTCTGTGGAACTGTTGGTGTAGCTTCTGGTACTGGTGGTTAATCATGATCATCATCTCTGGGAGCTTCATCACCTGTACCCTCATGTCTGGGAACCTCATCTTCAACACGTACTGGCACCGGTATATGAGGTTCTGGATTCACATATCTGTATTGTTGGGGCATTGTCTTTATCTCCTTTCGGATATCTTCTATGGTCTGGTCTTCAACAAAGACAACATCTCGGCTTCTGACAATCTTCTTCTCCACGGGATCATAGAGTTTGTAGCCGAAATCATCCTGACCATAGCCAATAAAGACACATTGTCGCGTCTTTGCATCAAGCTTGGATCTCTCGTCCTTTGGGATGTGAACATAAGCTTTGCACCCAAAGACATGCAAGTGTTCGTATGACACTTCTTTACCTGTCCAAGCTTGGTTAGGAACATTACCTTTCAGTGCGACCGCTGGGGACATGTTCAAAACATGAACTGCTGTGATGAGTGCCTCTCCCCAAAATGTCTTCGGCAGCTTGGCTTGTGACAGCAAGCTTCTGATCCTCTCGCACAAGGTTCTGTTCATCCTCTCAGCTAGGCCATTCAGCTGAGGTGTCTTCGGAGGTGTTGTTTGATGTCGGATTCCTTGCGTCTTGCAGTACTGATCAAACGGACCTCTGTATTCTCCACCGTTGTCTGTTCTGATGCACTTCAGTTTCTTACCGATTTCTCTCTCCACCAGAGCATGAAACTCATTGAACACTCCTAGCACTTGATCTTTTCTCTTCAAGGTGTATGCTCAGATCTTCCTTGAATGATCATCAATGAATGTCACGAAATACAGTGACCCTCCGAGTGTTCGTGTCTGCATCGGACCGCATACATCTGAATGTATGAGATCTAGTACCTCCGGTTTTCGTTGAGGCGGGGAGCTCTGGAAGGATACTCTGTTATGCTTTCCAGCCATGCAGTGTTCACACTTCCGTAAGTGTGAGTTCTTCAATTCCGGAAGAACATTCCGCCTGCGTAGTATCTCCATCCCTGTTTGGCTCATGTGACCGAGCTTTTTATGCCACAATCGCTGCTGCCTCGTTGCTGTGTTAACTGTATTTATGCTACTATTTGAAAGCTTAGCATGCATCAAATACAGAGTTGAATCTTTCTTACCTCGTGCCACCACCATGATCCTTTAGTGAGCTTCCAGCATCCGTCACTAAAGGTGCTGCAGAAACCTTCATCATCCAGCTTGCCTGTTGAGATCAGGTTTAACCGGATATCTGAGATGTGCTTGACTCCCTTCAACACTAGCCTTGTCCCGTTCTCTGTTTCAAGGCAGATGTCTCCAATACCGACGGCTTTGGACTGTCCGTCATTCCCCATCCTTACAGCACCGTAGTCCCCTGGTGTTAAGATGAAAAGAAGTCTCTGCGAGATTGTCGTGTATGGCGTGCGTTTATGTGATGCGCCACTATCTATCACCCAACATCAGTGTACTCTGTGGGCTGGCAAGATTCACAACATCTTCTTCATATATTATATGAAATTCTTTGGAGGTTTTCTCGGTGGTAGTAGCAACTCTTCTTGATTAGAGTCATCATCTCTCTGGACTACTCGTTCTTCACTTGTAACAGTCCCTCTTCATATGGCCTTTTCTTCTTGCAGTGATAGCACTCAATATCTCTAGTTCTTGACTTACCTCGGTTCTTGTCTGATCTCCTGGGCCTCGGCTTTTACTCCTCCCCCTTCTGGTGTTCTTCTGTCACTAGAGCTTCTGAGGTTGAGGCTGATGCTGACTCCTGCATTCTCGTCCTCTTTTCTTCCTCGAAGATCCTGGTCTTTGCCATCTCCATAGTGACTTTCCCATCTGCGGCTGAATTGATCACCGTAGATCTGAACGTTTCCCAAGATTCTTGTAACGTATTAAGGAGAATTAAGCCATTTACCTCATCTCGAAGTCTATGCCCAATCCAGACAATTCCTTCATGGTTCCGAGGAAATCGTTGATATGGTCCGCCACAGCTGTACCTTCCTGGTATTTCAACCCCATCATCTTCTTGATGTAGTACAGCTTGTTGTTTCCAGTCTTTGCTCGGAAAAGCTCCTCCAGCTTTCTCCATAAGACACGTGCATTTGTTTTTCTTCACTGACATGGTTGACGATACTATCGTCGATCCACTGACGAATAGTACTGCATGTTTTCTGGTGAAGATTAGCCCACTTTCCATCGGTCATACCTTCTGGTTTTTGCTCCAGAATACCGATCCATCATAGTCCTTCACATACAGAAGGTCTTTCATCCTTCCTCTCCATGTGAAATAGTTTGTACTGGTTAACAAAATCATTTTTCCGTTGCTCTCCCCTCCATCATAAAAATTCTAAGCAGAATTTCAAAAACTGACCTCACCGTTGCGTCCGGAATGGCCAAAAATGGTGGAAATGACACTTCGTTTGTCAAAATCCGACACAGGGACCAATTTGCAAATTTCAGAAATTACAGGGGTCACAGTGCAATTTCCGAAAGTTCAGGGGCCAAAGTGAAATTACGGAACAGTTCAGGGACTATATTACAATTTCCAAAAAGTTCAGGGACTAAATTGAAAATTTGAAAAATAGGGGCTAAATTGTAATTTCCAGAAAGTTCAGGGACCTATCTGAAATTTACCAGGCACGCTGGCGTGGCAGCTGCTGACTGGGCTGGTGACTGTGCGCTGACGTGGCGCTGACTGTGCGCTGACTTGTGCTGACGTGGCGGATGACTGGGCTGCTGACTGTGCGCTGACGTGGCGCTGACTGTGCGCTGCTGGGCAACACGTGGCGACTGACGTAGCGTCGTCTTCAACCTCAAGCTGGCGCGTGGAGCGCGTGGATTTCGCGTCGGGCGCGTGGGCTTCTCTCTGTAAGGCGCGTGCGGCGCGTGACGACGTTCTGGACCTCCGATCGATCGCCGGAAAATACCACCGTGCTCGTCTCGCCGTGAAAAGTCCGATGGTGTGCTCAAAATCGATTTTTGACAACTTTCGTCGGAATCGACTTTCCGAACCGAAGCTTCGTTTCCGAATTTCGGGGTCCCTCCGTGGAACTGTAGCTCTGATACCACTTGTTGTGATTAAACACACACGAATAGAGGATAATTGAGAGAAACTCTTCTTTTATATACCCACAAAAGAATTACAAAGCTTCCAATACAAGCTTTACAAAAAACTCTCACCAATCACTCTCACTACACTTTCACACATTTAGGGATAATGATAACAATGGTTTAGGGCTCTTTTTATACTGTCAAAAACGCGTGCACTGTAGCACACGTCTTGGCAGTTGGCAGCAAGTTGGCAAAGGGCTGGCAACACTTCACAGCAACTTTCGGTGGCTTGGCTGCATGCTTGACTTCCTTGGCTGCATGCTTGACTTTGGGTTCATGCACATAACGTGCTCCACTGTCTTCAACATTTTGATTCTGATGCTATCAGTAGGTCCTGGAGAAGAACTACTATCTTTTACAATTTCAGGGTTCCCGGCAATATTAACAAATCACATTTCCTAAAAATTTTGGTACTTCACCGGAAAGATTATTGTTGGAGACATCTAACATCTTAAGGTTAGGCAGAGATGTTAGCTCTCAGTTGGTATGGTGCCACTAAGTGTATTATTTGAAAGCGTCAATTGTTCTATAGATATAAGCAGAGAAAAATCTGAAGAAATGGTACCCTGAAGCTCCAAATTCTGAAAATTTACTATGGTAATGTTTCCTGCTTCGTTGCACTATAAGATCCCCGTCCATGGCGGAGAGACGTTGCAAGGATCATTTCCACTCTAACTCTTTGCAAAGACCAGCGGATAAACCCATAGATTCTGCAATTGATAGCAAAATATTGACATGGCTATCACAAGAAACACCAGGAACACCAATTTCAAGCAATAGTTGTTAGTCGAGCCAGGAGCCATATCCACATCAACTTTAGAATCAAATTTTGGGGTTGGACCTTGGAAATAATTATTAGCCAAACTGACATAAATAAGCTTAGGAAGACTAACCAAAGACGAAGGAACAATGCCCGTCAATGATTACCTCACGCAGCCAAATCTTCCAAACTAGTAAGCTTAGAAAAATCTGGCAAGGGTCCTGTAAATTGATTACAATGAACCCAAATCTGTTTGCAGAAATCATGTTTTGTAAAACTGCAAGCGATCCATTGAGCCCAGAACCAATGTCTTGGTTATTCAACCAAAGCGTCTGAATTGAAGACTTGCCAAAATTTGATGGAATTGGTCCTTGAAGGTAGTTTGAAGCCAAATGCAAATGCCTTAATTTGAGAAGGTAGCTCCCCAAGAAAGTCCGGAATGGCCCCAGAAATATTGGCCACGTTTGCGGAAAAAACCTGTAACTCCGCGGCATCCTTCAGACTTTCAGGAATTTCCCAAGAAGTGAAGCTGTTATCGTTCAGGATTACAGATTGTAAAGACTTTAACCCAGAAAAGAAATCAGAGGGTATGCATGAGAACAAATTGTCACTCAAGTCTACTACTTGAAGAGAACTCAGCCCTGCAAGATTTGGAACCGGCCCTGTGAGAAAGTTTGAACTCACATTCAGTACCCTCAATGAGGAGAGGTTCTTGAGGTGGGGAGGGAGGCCCCCTCTCATCAGGTAATTAAAGCTGATTTGGATATGGGTTACCCGGTTGTTCGAGCACTGAACGTGACTCCATCTACAAGGGTTCGGGTCTGACCAGTTTAAGAGTTTCGGGTTTCCTAGGCAGGCTTTCAGAGCTTGCATGGCAGCGGCGTCTGGTCTGGAGAGGGAGCAAAAGACTGAGAGACAGAGAGAGAGAAGAGAAAAGAGCAAAGAAGTACACATAATACAGAGTTTCTTCATTCTTGAAAATTCTGAAGTGAGTGGGAAAACATGCAAAGATTATAATAAAAACCTGAAGAATATCTGCCATGTCTAGCTCATGAAATCTCCAAATCCAAGGATTTTAAGTTTCTTTAACAGGCAATTTTTGTTGGTTGCTTTGTACTGCCATGAAAGACAACTGTAAAGTTCCAAGATGGCATTCGGGAGAGGAACTTACAATGCAGAATAAGTTTTCAGGTTAGGTGGGTACAATTTTCAGTATAGATATATAATTGGTTAATAATTAAGTTGCATTTTCAAGTGTTTACACATATATAAAATTTGGATGAGAGGCTGAAAGTGTTCCAATTCAGTTGTCTTTATAGCATCAGACGACAAGTGATGTCAACCTAGCAGCACCAGAATCGGTCCTGAGCACTAGCGATCTAATTTATGTATTAGCTAAACTAATTACAAGGTACAAAGTTTAAAAATGTCATGGCAAACCTAGCCTAACATCATGTGGTCGAATTGAACAAGCATCTTAGAGGCTAAGTAGACTTCACGGAAGTGGGTTCAAGAGTCATACATTTGACTCATATTTCATGTGTTTAGGCATAATTTCATTATACTAGTAGTACTTACTTATTTATCTATTTTATATGCATGGA
>SKCR01039190.1:0-61455 GCA_019454045.1 Zanthoxylum bungeanum | reverse complement strand
AGTTGCTGCTAGCCGTCATAGACCAATAGAGTGGTAGGGAAGTGGCAGAGAAGAGCCACCATAGGATGCAGCCATAGGCCCGTGCAGTGACAGTGAAATGGGCTATTCTAATTGGCGCATTTAAAGATAGTTGATGAGAGTTGAGATGGAAATAAAATACACCTCATTTATCCCATGAACATAGGTTGGAGCTACTCTCCGCCGAACCACGTAAATGACACACTCTAAGAGTGTCGAAATGATAAAATACCCGGCAAATCCAGGTTCGATCCACATAGAATAAATTTAGTAAAATAAAATAATAATTAGAGTGAAAATAAAAAGACGAAATTATTTGAAGTGATTGATAATTTTTAAATTGGAATGCAATAATAAAATAAAATGTTGAGGCTATGAAATCCACTTTTAATATTTCAAATTTAGAAATCTTACTTTTTATAATATATAAATTATCATTATTACACAGTTAATTTATTTCATGAATTAATTATGCCAAAACATATAAAACCAACCATAAAGACGGTGATAACATTTATTTATAACAGGTCCAGTTAGGTACTCAATTATGCCAAATAAATAAAACTAGTCATATAGAAGGTAACAAAATTTGTCAATAATTAATCCAGATTTAAATTAAATATTAGTCTTTAGATTACAATTCATATATTATAATATAAATAAGATTAATCTATATTCTTATATTAAGAGCTTCACCCTTTACCCCATCAGAATGAAATTAGCTACTCATAATTAGAATAAAAACACATATAATTTTATTACGAAAATAAAAAGAAATTACAAGAAAGTTTTAAAAAAATAAAACACACAAGACACTCTATTTCAAATTTTCAAGAGAATCATTAGAATAAAATATGAAGAAAATGAGGTGTTGAGCACATCTATTTATACTAGAGGGCTCAGCACATCTAACTTTATAGAACTGCTGTATGACTTTTGCATGCAAATGGAAAATGATAATCACCTTTCGGTGGGTTGTCATTTTCCAATTATAAGCATATTATTATTATTATTATATTATTATTATTATTATTATTATATTATTATTATTATTATATTATTATTATTAATTATTATTATTATTATTATTATTATTATTATTATTATTATTATTATTATTATGATTATTATAGTATTATTATTATTATTATTCTTATTCTTAGTATTATTCTTATTATTATTATTATTATTATTATTCTGATTATTATTATTCTTATCATATTCTTCTTCTTCTTATTATTAGTCTTATTATGATTTCTTATTATTATTATTCTTCTTAATTTATTATTATTATTATTATTATTCTTATTCTTATTCTTATGATTCTTATTATTCTTATCTTTATTAGTTATTATTATTATTCTTATATTATTATTTATTCTATTCTTATTATTCTTCTTCTTCTTGTCTTCTTCTTACTTCTTCTTCTTATTCTTATTCCTTATTCCTTCTTCTTCTTCGTCTTATTTATTCTTCTTCTTCTTCTATTCTTCTTCGCTCTTCTTCTTCTTATTAGTCTTATTCTTATTCTTTTCTTCTTCTTTTCTTCTTCTGCTTCTTCTTATTATTCTTCTTCTTCTTATTCTTCTTATTATTTTCTTCTTCTTCTTCTTCTTCTTCTTCTTATTCTTCTTCTTCGATCTTATTCTTATTCTTATTCTATCTTCTTCTTCTTCTTATTCGTACTATTACTTCTTATTATTATTATTTATTTTACATGCAAATGGACAATGACTTTTACATGCAGCACACGTTGGATTCTTCAGCAATTTCGACCTTGAAAATCTCAGAACTAGAAAATATTGTAAAGAGAAAAGTTGTAGATATTTAAATCTTCTTTCATCTGGAACTAGAATCGCCTCAATCCAATATCGAAGTAAAACGTTATGAACAAAAAATGAAAATTGCGTATGTACGGGCCAAATTTAGGCCCAATGGCATAACCGTCATTCCGTCTTTGGGCCAATCACGAAACCAAATCCCTGAGGCCCACCATCAGATCTAGTTTGAGAAATCAGTTTTGGGCCGAGAGGCCAGACCAGTCCAGAGCCCATCATCACGGATTTAACAGTTCAGGAAGGCCAACAGATTCATGAGTAATTAGATTGAGAAAACGCATTCAGTAATGGACTCCATTAAATCGACAGTTACAGTCATAAACCCCATCATTAACACATCCAACAGGAAGAAGAGACTTAAATGACCACATGTTAGAAGGGCCTATAAAGGAGAAGATCACACTGCACGACTAGGGGGGATCAGAGATGTTATAGTACCCTACCCTCACGGCAAACAAACGAGGACAAAGGTAACTTCAGGTCTTATTCTCCCTACATCCGACTTATTCACATTACTGACTTGAGCGTCGGAGTGCCCCCGGCACCCACCACACCAGTGGGCAGTACTCCCGCTCACTCTATCTTTGTTTTGCAGGATCACTAGTGCCCTTCCTTCGAATTCTCAATTGTGGACCTCGGGGGAAAACCAGCGTTCACAATTTGGCGCCCACCGTGGGGCCCGTAGCGATTCATAGCAGACAAATATCTTTTAGTCTACGGTTCCTAAAACACAGCCAACCATGACTTCTAGCAGTGAGCAGACACCAGATCCTATGACTACGCATCTGATCATACTCCAAGAACGATTACGCGCCTTAGAAGAAGAGAGTCAAGTCATGCGAAGCTCCAATATAACCCTCCAGAAGAAACTGGAGCGAATCTCTTCAACCTCCCAACAACCTGATTCCCCAGATCATCCCATCAATCCTACAATCCCCACAAACCTCATGGGGCATTCAACAATGTGGCAAGCGAAAATCCGCCATTGGACAACCATCTACCAAATCAAGAAAGAAGTCGACATATCTCCCCAACCGACCAAGCACGGCAAGTTGCCTCCACCATGCATAAGGAAATAAAAGAGTTCAAAGATGCAATTCTCTCCAGCCTACCTAGTGTCAGGCTACCAGTGAGAAAAAGCCGAGCTGGCACAATCTCAGATACACCATTTTTGGAGACCATCACTTCCATTGAGCTACCAAGGAAGTTCAATCCTCCGGATATGAAGATGTATGATGGATCAACTGACCCAGACAACCATGTTGTCCATTACAAATACAAGATGTTATCAACGGGTCTGGCTCCTCATCAATGGAAAGCTGGTATGTGTAGAGGATTTGGAGAAATATTAGATGGTCTTGCCCTCACCTGGTTTATCAATCTCCCATACAGATCCATCGAGTCTTACCAACAGCTAGCAGACAAATTTTTGGAGCATTTCGCAAGTTCTTGCAAGCTTGAGAAGACCACCAATGACCTTAATGCCATCCAACAACAGAAAGGGGAGTCCTTACGAAGCTACGTGGCTCGCTTCAATAAAGAGAGTATAACAATCTCAGATCTCTATCAGCCTACTGCAGTGGAAGCATTTAGAAATGGATTACTTTCAGAAAGTAAACTCTACAAAAAGCTCACTAAATTTCGATGCTACACTATGGATCAAGCCATGACTCGAGCCCACATCGAGATTAGGTGGGAGGAAGATAAGAGGAACAATAAGAGAAGAAGCTCCACCAAACATGACAATGAAAGAAGTTTGAATCCTCCCAAACGACATAATAAATTATGTGCTAGTAATATTTCTCAATAAGATATCACATGATTAGACAAAAAATGGGCCAGAAGCCACCTATTGTTGGTTTGGGGACATCATAGCTTCCCAAACAAGTATTCATTGGTAACTTTAAAAGAAAATGACCTTCACAAAACTACAACTTAGGGAGAAACCCATTTACTCCAGTCGACCACATAAAAAATCATCAGACCCAATCGATATACTTATTTCATTCGACATGAGAATACCCTCATATTCTTCCAGCATACCCAACCAACTAAGAAGTATTCTCTAGTAATGTCATCAACTCCATACTACATGGAACAAGGCGCGTCCCTTCAGTGGAACCATTTTTCCTATCATTCACCCCATATGATGAAGATATATACTTGGCGTGATGAGGATGTCAAAATGGACTATACTCTAATGAATACTTGGCGTGGATATCTCACTCGACATTACCAGATATCTCAGTCGACAATACAATATGTGGCTTGGCACTTGTTGAGTATCCCACTCGACACTACATGTATGGAGAATTGGTATTATGATATCCACTCGACACTACATGTATGGGGTGATAATATCTCAGTCGACATTACCAAACTTGGAAAGGATATCCCACTCGACACTACATGTGTGGAGACTCAGCATGAAGAAGATGTCCCATTCGACACTACACGTGTGAAGCTTGGCACTTGTTAAGGATCTCATTCGACACTACACGTGTGAAGCTTGGCACTTGTTAAAGATCTCATTCGACACTACATGTGTGAAGCTTGACACATGTTAAGGATCTCATTCGACACTACACGTGTGAAGCTTGGCACTTGTTAAGGATCTCATTCGACACTACACGTGTGAAGCTTGGCACTTGTTAAAGATCTCATTCGACACTACATATATGGTCTTGTAGAATGAGGAATGAGAACCCTCATGGACCTTCATCAGGTTCATTCAACCGTCGTCTCATGGTCTTCAGACGACATGGTCTCAGACTACAAGTCTTGTAGAATGAGGAATTATATCATCATTGAACTTTGTCAGGTCTTGTAGAATGAGGAATGAGAACCCTCATGGACCTTCATCAGGTTCATTCGACTGTAGTCTCATGGTCTTCAGATGACATGGTCTCAGACTACAAGTCCTGTAGAATGAGGAATTACACCTCCATTGGCCTTTGTCAGGTCTTGTAGAATGATGAATGAGAACCCTCATGGACCTTCATCAGGTTCATTCGACCATAGTCTCATGGTATTCAAACGACATAGTCTCAGACTACAAGTCATGTAGAATGGGGAGTTATATCATCATTGAACTTTGTCAGGTCTTGTAGAATGAGGAATGAGAACCCGCATGGACCTTCATCATGTTCATTCGACCGTAGTCTCATGGTATTCAAACGACATGGTCTCAGACTACAAGTCATGTAGAATGAGGAATTACACCCTCAGTGGCCTTTGTCAAGTCTTGTAGAATGAGGAATGAAAACCCTTATGAACCTTCATTTGGTTCAGTCGACCGGGGACATCCCCCATGGACTCATGTCGAGTCAAATTTAGACATGGACTTCCTACAGTCCATACGACATGTCGAGTGAAAATAACTCATGAACCTTCATCTGGTTCACTCGACCGGGGACATCCCCCATGGACTCATGTCGTGTCAAATTTTGACGTGGACTTCCTACAGTCCATACGACATGTCGAGTGAAAGTAACTCATGAACCCTCATCTGGTTCAGTCGACCGGGGACATCCCCCATGGACTCACGTCGAGTCATGTTGTAGATATGGATTAACACATGTCGTATGACTTATATCCTGAAACTTCATCTGGTTCAGTAGATCGGGGACATCCCCCATGGACTCATGTCGAGTCAAGTTGTAGACATGGATTAACACATGTCGTATGACTTATATCCTGAAACTTCATCTAGTTCAGTTGACCGGGGACATCCCCAATGGACTCATGTCGAGTCAAGTTGTAGACATGGACTACACATGTCGTATGACTTATATCATGAACCTTCATCTGGTTCGGTAGATCGGGGACATCCCCAATGGACTCATGTCGAGTCAAGTTGTAGACATGGACTACACATGTCGTATGACTTATATCATGAACCTTCATCTGGTTCGGTAGATCGGGGACATCCCCAATGGACTCATGTCGAGTCAAGTTGTAGATATGGATTAACACATGTCGTATGACTTATATCCTGAATCTTCATCTGGTTCAGTTGACCGGGGACATCCCCAATGGACTCATGTCGAGTCAAGTTGTAGACATGGACTACACATGTCGTATGACTTATATCCTGAAACTTCATCTGGTTCAGTTGACCGGGGACATCCCCCATGGACTCATATCGAGTCAAGTTGTAGATATGGATTAACACATGTCGTATGACTTATATCCTGAATCTTCATCTGGTTCAGTTGACCGGGGACATCCCCAATGGACTCATGTCGAGTCAAGTTGTAGACAAGGACTACACATGTCGTATGACTTATATCATGAACCTTCATCTAGTTCGGTAGATCGGGGACATCCTTCATGGACTTATGTCGAGTCAAGTTGTAGATATGGATTAACACATGTCGTATGACTTATATCCTGAAACTTCATCTGGTTCAGTTGACCGGGGACATCCCCAATGGACTCAGGTCGAGTCAAGTTTTAGACATATATACACATGTCGTATGACATATATCCCGACCTTCATCTGGTTTAGTCGACTGGGTACTTCCCCAATGGCTCTTGTAGAGTCAAGTTCATGATCCTGACCTTCATCTAGCTCATTCGACTGGACACATCCACGATGGATCATGTAGAGTCAAGTTCATAACTTGACATTCGTTTGGTTCAATCAATAGGCACCATCAACGGTCAAATACACCTCCATCATATGGTCTCGACACGCGCGTCAAATACTCTCCAAGCCAAGGAATCCTTGACTTAGAGAGTAGGGGACAAACTGTACGGGCCAAATTTGGGCCCAATGGCATAACCGTCATTCCGTCTTTGGGCCAATCACGAAACCAAAGCCCTGAGGCCCACCATCAGATCTAGTTTGAGAAATCAGTTTTGGGCCAAGAGGCCAGACCAGTCCAGAGCCCATCATCACAGATTTAACAGTTCAGGAAGGCCAACGGATTCATGAGTAATTAGATTGGGAAAACGCATTCAGTAATGAACTCCATTAAATCGACAGTTACAGTCATAAACCCCATCATTAACACATCCAACGGGAAGAAGAGACTTAAATGACCACATGTCAGAAGGGCCTATAAAGGAGAAGATCACACTGCACGACTATGGGGGATCAGAGATGTCATAGTACCCTACCCTCACGGTAAACAAACGAGGACAAAGGTAACTTCAGGTCTTATTCTCCCTACACCCGACTTATTCACAAAACTGACTTGAGCGTCGGAGTGCCCCCGGCACCCACCACACCGGTGGGTAGTACTCCCGCTCACTCTATCTTTGTTTTGCAGGATCGCTAGTGCCCTTCCTTCGAATTCTCAATTGTGGACCTCGGGCGAAAACCAGCGTTCACATCGTAAGGTTAGAATTTCCGAAATTGTACACAATTAGAATGTCATTTTATGTTTCTGGCCTCCAAAATCCAAATGTGTAACGACCAAGAATTCTGACTACGGACACACTGTGAGACGAGTATCACCAAATATAAATTATGATTGGAAACATATACCGTCATGAAATGACTATCAAAAAATTCTTCGAGAATCCGATATTAGACGTTACGATGTTCCACTACGGACAGCCCATGGTATTTGGGCCGTAACATTTCATACAAACTCTAATTTTTATAAATTTTATATCATCAAAAATATGAGATCGAGACCTATAATTTCCGCGTTGAACATATCTCCAAATTCAGACCAGAAATAGGTCAAAAAAGTAAGTCAAAATTCTAGATGAATAGTACTGCGGACCTATCTAGAATAATCTCAAATTTCCCCACTTTTCTACACTTTTGTACATGTTTCCAAATATCAAATGAGCCCTAGTATATATGGAGGTTACTATTCAATGTTTCAAAAAATGAGAAAAAAAGAAGAAAAATGAGAAGGAAAAACGTTAGGAAGGGAAAAGAGAAAGAATAAGAAAGAAGAAGAAGCAAAGCAGTGAAACAAGTACCAATCTCCAAGAGTTAAGAAGATGATTGGAAACAATTGGGGACTTAGAGGATGAGGAAATCAAGGAAATAAGGTAAAGAATCTTGACCCAAATTGGAAATTGTGAAATCTTGATTAAATGAGCATTTGTTGATGAAAGTGGCATGTTAAGGTTTGTGTGTTAGTGATTGATAAGAGAGAGATTGGTTATAGAATTAAGTGTTCAATGTTTTTGGATAATCTTAAAGGTTTAGTGAAATAATAAGAACAATGAGATTAGAAAGTATTTGAAGATGAGAATTGATGATGTTAAAGAATGTTTATTGAGGATTTTTATTGTGTGATTGTTTAAGAGATGTTTGGAATAAATTGTGTATGAATGAATGAAGTTTAGACCAAATTTTTGGCCTTGTGTCGCGACGCAGAAAGCCTCACGCCGCGACGTGATCTGGGTAATTTCCCAGAAATGCTTCTGGTGTAGGTCGCGTCACGACGCGAAGGGTTCGTCGTCGCGACGCGCATGATAAAAAGTTGGGCACGTCTCTTGACGATTCACGTCGCGACGCACACTACCTTGTGTCGCGACGCGTGGATAAATAATTACCCAAATCAGTTATAAGCCAACCCAGTTTCATCCGAACGCGTTAGAGGCTACCCAATAAGTCTCGTATCAACCCGTATGTATAAATTACGTCATAATATATGTACGATATGCCTCAGAGTGATAGCCCTCATTTGAATATGAAAATTTAGCTTGATTCCGATCTATACATTCTTAGTCCATTCTCTAATTAAAATTATTGATGATAGATCATCGCATGAATCACAAGTTCTTCAGCGAAGTGATGAAAGGCTAACGGAACTCCAACACAGTGAGTGGACCTCTCTTCTCAAACTGGTTTTATTTATCAAGTTTTGATTTCGAACTTACTTTTTAAAGCATATAGGGCGTTAGACAGAATTTTATTACAAATGCTTTTATACAGTGATGTTTCAGAAAGATTGTTTTACAACATGAGTATTGAGATATAAATGTTTTCAAACATGAGATTTATGTTTTGGAGGCATGGGGAAAAAAACCCACCTCAGTATGTAACTTGTACAGACATGGAATTGACGGACAGAGAACATGTGCATATGTAGAGGACTGGGGGGACGGCGATACGTAACGGCCCCAGATCCTAGTTCAAGACTAGGGATGACAGATGCCCATAGATCATAGTTTCAGAGCTTGGAGGGTAGCATAGATCCACACCCCCAGTTCTAGTTCAGTGGCTTGGGGGACGGCGATACGTAACACCCCAAGACCACCAGTTTCAGGGACATGTGTGGCATGATTTGGGGTACATCGATACGTAAAACCCCAAAGTCATAGTTTTGCATTCCTGGCTCTAGTTAGACGTATGAGGGCACGGCGATACGTAATGCCCCCATACGTCAAGTTTTTCAGATACAGACCAGTTTCCAGATATCGGATTTTCAGAAAACAATTTTCAAAAATCAGATTTTAGAACCAGTTTTCAGAAAGCCGATTCTAGAAAGATAAGTTTTACAAAAGAGATTTCAAACGAAGTTTTCAGAAAAGCTTTTTCATATGAAGTTATTTTGGGAACTTTGGTTTTAGAACCAAATGCTTTTATATCAGTTTTTTTTCAGTTTTTTGTCCACTCACTTAGATCGTACGACGATCTAACCCCCACTCCCAGTTTTCATATTTTATAGGTATTCTCGGAAGACGAGCTCGGGAGGACGGATATTGATGCAGTCTCTAGGGTATGGAGTCCACCAGTTCAAGTCAGGAAGAGAGTGAGAGTCCAGTCAGAGTCAAATAAAAGTCATGAATTAGTATATTGGTTATGTCTAGTCATTGTATTTACATGTGTCTTTATGTATACAGTTATTGGAGTTGAGTTTGCATGTTAAGTTGTTGAGTTTGGGCCACGGTCCCATACATACGATATATATAATTGAGAAAATAGTATTAGTAATTGAATAGCAGTTATCAGAGCCAAAGGCTTATGGGGTTAGTACGGTCTATCTCATGTCGGTAACATCTCCCGAATTGGGGATGTTATAAAATATCACGTCGATTTTTCTAGTTATGCATCCGAAATATTATTTTACCTACATAAAAAATAAAAATCACAACAAAAATATATAAAACATAAATTTTATTTTATTTTACAAATGTGCTAAATTAATGGGATTAATGAAACTATAAGTGTAAAAAAAGTACTTACTTTCTCTTTATTAAATATATACTTTTTAGTATCCATCATACCCTCCAACTAGTTTATTACTAGTCCATAGTAATTTCAACGAAAACTAAAAAGTTAAATCTTCTTTCATCTGGAATTAGAATCACCTCAATCCGATATCGGAATAAAAATTTATGGCCAAAATACGAAAATTATGTAAGGCTGGAATTCTGAAATTGTACACAGTTAGAATGCCATTTTAAGTTTATGGCCTCTTAAATTCAAATATCACGTCGATTTTTCTAGTTATGCATCCAAAGTATTATTTTACATATATAAAAATAAAAATCACAATAAAAATATATAAACCATAAATTTTTATTGTGACAAATTAAGGGGATTAATGAAACAATAAGTGTAAAAAAATACTTACTTTCACTTTATGAAATGTACAATTTTTAGTGTCAATCACACCCTCCAACCAGTTTATTACTAGTCCTTAGTAATTTAAGGAAAACTAAAAAGACAAATTCTTATCCAAGTTAATAATTGTTTAATTTCTTTCCAAATTATCAAATAAGCAAATTCTCCAGTACTTTTTACCCATCTTTCATACACCCATAAGAGAAAGTATCATCAATTCATTGTGCCCACAATATTTACAAGTCTTGTTGAAAATAGAGTAATATTTTTGTCCTAAAGAATTCAAACCTTTTGACAATGAAAGTTTATTTATATACAAAAAATAGTTTTTCTTTAATAATACTACATTTTTAACCCTTGTAACGAGCTTTGGGCCAATGACTTAATTGCTCAGATCTCAGATGTCAAAAAGAAGAAGTGTTTGATTTCCTTAAGCTTTTTCTTTAACTTATGTAACGAGTTTTGGGTCAGTGACTTCCAGACCAGTTTACCTTAGGGCACTAAATATTAAAACACTCTTACGGGCTTAATTGCTCGAGTTAGAGAGGCTACGAAATCGAACTTATTCACACATTTTTTTTTTTACAAACTCAAGCTCTATTATTTTACGCGAACAATCACTGCTTGCTGAGTCAAGATGTCTGGTTACTAAGTAAAAGCTTCATTATTATTAATATCATTTTTTAAACTAACTCAAGCTCTACTGTTTTACGCAAACAACCACTGTTTGCTGAGGCAAGATGTCCGGTTACTAAGTAAAAGCCTGGATAGTTTTTTTTGAATAAAAATATAAGTTCCACTGCCTTTAGGTGCTACCTCCAACAAACTAGAGAACTGAATATTATAAAATTTTTACTTACAATCCATGATCATATGTTACCGTGTATGTTGATAATATCTGTCAAATGAGCATATGAAGATCAAATTTAATCAATATTATGGAGAATTCACAAATTTAAATGATTCAAAAAGAAAGAAACAAAACTAACTTGTTACGAATTAAATGTAGATGCATCTCAAGAGCGAAAACTCCTTACATTGCCATCTCTGAACAACAATTCCACTTGGTTAGTCAAAACTTTATTATTGGTTTGTGTGTAGTTTTTTTTAATACAAATACAAAATAAAATCAACACAATTTTTTTAACACACAAAACAACAACAAAGTAAAAATAACATAAAATTTTTTTCTTAAAACAACAACACAAAAATAAAAGTATTTTTTTTACAAAAATGAAAACTATCTAGTCAATTATCCCCCAACCAAATTGAGGCATTGTCCCCAATATTTGAATAAGAAGAAGTAGAGTTTTGTGGAATTGAAAATTGAATCTACAAAACTGCTACTAAAAACAAAGGTAACATATTAAAATAATAAAAGGAAATCAAAACAGTAAATTATATATACTGGTAGTTATGATTGTGGCTCACATCTTATTCTGGTTTTACGTCTAGTAACTACTTGAACGCCCTCTATGGGTCGGGGATATGCTTCACATCCAATTTTCTTATAAATGGACAAACATGGTCTTTTAAAGTCAAATTCCTGAGACTGTATTGTTGTCTTTCTTTTTTAAATTATATATGTAAATTGCAAATCTGTCTATAAAATCCGCTAGGATGCATCTCAAAAAGTCAATGATATATTATCTAATGACTCCTTACTCAAGCCATCTCTAATGTATTGAATTTCTTCTTCGCGATTATTAGACATCATTCCTAAAGAATGACCACGAGTGTTGCACGTACAACGTGCCCATTTATAACAAACACTTAATTGTTTATCTTTTCGTTTCTTAGCATATGTGCTTTTCTCCAAACTAGGTATGTAAGAGATGAATGAATCAAGAAATTTAAGAACTCGTGTTTTAACCACATTTTCATGTAAGGGTTTAACCTTTTTTTTTGGTGGTCGATGTGTGCTGACATTATCTTTTAAATGTATTCCACGTGTGTATTTTAAAGGATTAATGTCTTTTATATCTTTTAAAGTCCATCCAATTCATTGTTTATGTTCTTTCAAAACAAATAACTTACCTTTTTTTTATCACTTGTGAGAAATGAAGAAATTACCACATGGAAAGTTTGTTCATCTCCAAGAAATACATACTTCAATCCTTCTGGAAAAGTCTTTAATTCAAATTTGGGTGGTGCTTCATGTTTCTCTTCTTCAAGTGTTCCTAGTGTTGGGGTAGTTGAGGAACCCCTAGGTCGGATCGGTGTCCCGCGCATCGGAAATAGATCTAACCCATTGATATCAAGAATTAGTGTAATTTTAAAATATTTAATGAAATACTATATTCCATTACGAGTGTATAGGAAAATATTGGGGCTGAATCGGAATCCGGAAGCTTAAGAACGAGAGAAAATAAAATCGGCAAACGACGCGCATGCACTGCGTGCTGAAACTGACATTTTTTTTGTTGTTTTTTATTTCATTTCCTTCAGTTCTCTTTCCAGATAGCTGAGGAATTAGGGTCTATTATCCCAATTTCTTGCGATCTTTCCTAAATACTTCAAAAATACCCAAAATTATTTTTTAACATCAACACATGTTATATAACAAAAATCAAAATTTTCAAAATATCAAATATTTTTACAAAACATAAATTTATTCTGAAAACGCACTTGCGTAAATTTTGAATCCAAAACACAAATCAAATTAGAATCCAATAATGAAGTGACTCGTGAACAATTCTAGGTCTCCCAAAGGTGGTCAAGTGATTCTAGAATGGTAGCCATAACTCTAAGTTTTAATCTAGAGTTGCAAACTCTAATTTTATGTTTATTTCTAACATAAATATTTTGACCCAATTACAAGCATATTGTGTTTATACTTCCAAAGCATCATAATATAATTAATTAGCCTAATTTCAATATTATGTATCTAATACATAATTCAACACTATATGTCTCACTAATGAAAAATATAGCTTTTAGAGAAGATCAAACTTACCTAGCAAGGTTGATTCAAAGATGCAATCTACTTCTTTTTGTTGAAATGTTTGGAGAACTTCTAAGGATTGACAAGCTTGACTCAAAGATCCAACCTCGATTCCAATGCTAGCAAGCTTCATCCCAAGATCCAATCTTGATTTATCCTAGATGAAATGTTGTAGATACCTCACAAAGCTTCTCTAAACACTTCTCTAACTTAGGCTAATTTCTCTAATACTTGCTTGTATTTAGCTTTCTCAAGTTTTTACTTTACTTAATTAAAACCTTCCTAAAACTTGCTATTTATAGCAAAACTTTGGTAATTTTTAATTAATAAAAGTTGTAATCAACTTTTATGTGGGTTTAATCTAATTTGTCACAATATGTGTAATTATGTGTGATTAATCTTCATTGTCTACCACTTTGATTTAATCCAATTAAATCAAGACAAGGATTAGGAAATGGATTAGTTAAATATTTGCCACTTTGATTTAATCCAATTAAATCAAGTTAAAATCACCTATTATTACATATTTACAATTACCATAATATCCTCAAATGGTAGAGATAATTAAGATTTTACAATTAAGCCCTTGTGTAATTATTGAATTAATCCAATTAATCCAATTAGGTCAAAGTAAATAATCAATGTTATACAATAACATTTTATTATCTTATTTGATAATTATAATATCGAATATTATTTTTTATCAAAATTAATCGGCTACCCAAGTGCTCAACGAGTACACTTCATATTGGGACTCTCTAAGTTCAGACACGTTCGTCATATAAGCCTAGCTAATATGTACGCAATTCGACCACCTCCGAATTCATGAATAACACAAATGACCTTTCATAGATGTTTAACAATCCCTCCGTCATAGGCTATCTGAGTTGTATTCAGGAAACATAGAATATATCATCAAGTTTCTGAGGCGCACATCTCATGTCGACATGTCCACGATTCTTTATAACTGATGCGATCCACCCTAGGTGATCGACTTTAGCCAAAGATTTAAGAATCATGACTTTACTGACATGGATACCTAAACCCCTTACGGTACACATACGGACTGACAGATCCTATATTTTTTCGCACTTAATTACTGAGTGCATCAGTCCACACCCAATGAACATCTAGAGGCCAAACCATGAAAGGTTTCTGACATACATGGCAATAAAGTATGAAGGATCTCACACAAAATCAATGTTATCCTATAGTCAAAGGATTACATATGCTACTCGACTCGAGAAGATTCCTATTGACGGTGATGTGTACTTCCAACTATTAGAAATCACATGTGATTCATTCAGTATTCGGTCCAACCAATACCCACATGTCTATACGAGTTTCCAAAACTCATGGTACATCGGGTTAAACCATTGAAACTCTAATTCCAATATACGACATGTGCTAGTCTTCTAGGTTATAGGAATTTGATAGTATTCCAAAACCAATGACTAGGAATATTTATTTTAAGAATAGTTTACAATAGTAATACTTATCCTAATGTCGGACTACCTAGTGTCTAGTATTACTACAAGAATATTCTAATGTCGATGTCATTCTTAACATATCTATACATCAATCTAATACGCATAATGACAATACCATTAATAATCTATGAAATGAAAATGTAGTTATTTTATTAATAAAAAATAAAATGTACAATACATTATTCGGATTGGCGCTCCAAGTACCAACTCCAACACCTAGTTCCTCAAAATTTTATTTCCCTCCATCATCTTCCAGTACATGTGTAGAATTAAGTAAAAAAAAATCATTAGAAATATCTGAATCTAATTGCATACTTGATTTAAGAAAATTAGTTGTACAGATTTTTAGAGGGTCGGATTCACTCCCATGATTATATTCTTCCAAAATTGGTTCAATTAATTCCATGTTATCATTTTCACAATCCTCATCGTATGGTTGCTTGCACATATTAAAAACATTAAGCTCTAACGTTATATTGACAAATGACAAATTCAAAATTCCATTCCTGTAATTAATTAAAGCATTAGTTGTTGCTAAAAATGGATTACCAAGTATTACACGAACTAGTTTGTAACAGTCTGCTACAGGTTGTGTTTCTAAGACAATAAAATCCAAAAAGATATATGAATTTATCGACTTGTAATAACACGTCTTCCATAATTCCTTTTGGTACATTGATTGATCTATCAACAAGTAAAAAAAGTAGTTGAAGTTGGTTTTAACTCGTCAATATTAAGTTGTTGGTAAACTGAAAATGGAAGCAAATTGACAATGATTTTTGGGAGGATCTTTGCTTGAGATACCCGAAATGAGAAATTAATATAAAAGCACCAAGATAGAAGTGTTGTGTATAAATATGTTATTAATCAATTTTAACATGCAACTTTCAATCAAATTTTTTTAATGTGATACACTTAATAAAACATAAACATTGAGACTTAGAAAAATCTGAAATTTTATGTAGAATATGATGAATGAGAACCAAGTCGAGTTGCCTCTGTCCTTAAGAACTTATTAGCTCTGCCTTGGTGCTCTATGGATTTCTTGTGGCTAACGTTCTCCCAGAATTAATGGTTACTTCTTATAGAAGAGGCACTCATTTCTTCAAGAACTTGAACTAAGGAAAATGGTGTAAACTCTCAACTCTATACTTAAGTTTGTAAGTATGTAAGTATGTGGAAAAATGAATGATTAAAAATGAAGCCAAAGACTCATTTTTATTAGCATTTATGAGTGTCTTTGCAGGCACATTTTGGTTTAAGGTGTAACCCTCCTAAAGATTATACCCATTCCTAATGCCCTCTAATGCCTAGAGTTACATTCTTTTACTTTAGAGGATATGTCCATTCAACTTGTGTTTTTCCCATAAGACACTTCTTAAGGGACATGTCTCTTTTACACTTATAGATATTAAGAGAATTTCCTATAATCCCCCATAATTCTCTAATATTAATGTAGACACTTAAGAGAGTTTCCTTGAAATAAAGCTGCATCGGAATAGGTAGCTTTCACATTGAACCTTTCATAGTGAATGACAATCGGATTTACTTGGTAAATCAGTGACCCATAGTCTTGATCTGTTTTGTCGTTGGTGTAAACGAAGTTAATAGCCATCACAGAACTTCACTTCGACCATTCCCATTCTACGCTTTTGTTCAATTCAGCCATGAACATCGGTCCTGACTTCATCAAGAACTTTAGGGAATCCAACCTTTAAAATTCCCATGGAAGCGGCCTCATTTCTTACTTGAAATATGTGATCTACTATGAAAGGTAATATGTCTTTACCCATATTAGGACTCTTATTCTAATATAGTGATCATTAAAAATTGTAACTTTTCCTAACCTTGACAAACAATACTCTATGCCATTATGGCAATGGGAAGGAGTAGAGAACTCTACAGTGCTTGTTTTGAATTACACAAAGTTTTGTTGTCCCTTTTGAACATAGATCTTGCAATCTCAAGTCAGCTAGGTTGATTTCCACAGTGATAATTCTTAATTTATAGGTTTCAAGCTCATTCTCTTCGATGACTTCTCAACTTGCTCTCTAGATAAACCTTTAGTAAATGGATCCGCTAGGTTTTCCTTCGACTTGACATAATCGATTGAAATTATGCTACTTGAGAGTAGTTACCTTATGGTATTGTATCTTTGACGTATGTGTCGAGACTTACCATTATATATTGTATTTTAGGCTCTCCCAATAGCTGATTGATTATCACAATGTATGCTTATAGTTGGCAGTGGTTTTGGCCAATTTGGAATATCCTCTAAGAAAATTCGAAGCCACTCTGCTTCTCCACTGCTTTGTCTAATGTTATGAACTCAGACTCCATAATAGATCGGTCAATAAAAGTTTTCCTCGAGGATTTACAAAACACAGATGCACCACCAAGTGTGAAAATAAATCCACTCGTGGATTTAGAATCCACTGTATCAGATATCTAGTTAACATCGTTGTACCCTATAGAATAGCAGGATATCTCATATAATGCAGACCATATTTTGAAGTTTCTATCAAATATCTCAAAACTCTTAATATGGCTTTCCAATGGTTTTTTCGTGGATTACTCGTATATCTACTAAGCCTTTTTACAACTTGAGTGATATCTGGATGTGTGCAATTTGTGAGATACATCAGACTTCTTATGACCTTCTAATACTCTAATTGTGATACGCTCGAACCAGTATTCTTTGATAAATGAAGAGTTAGGTCCACATGAGTTCTAGCCACGTTTAAATCTCCTTCATTATAATTCTAAAATATTTTCTCAATAAAATGAGCCTGGGATAATATGTTTCCCTCTAATGTTATGGAAATCTTAATTCCTAGGATCACATCAGCTACCCCTAAATCTTTCATGTCAAATTTGCTGGTCAATACTTTCTTGGTAGACTGAATCATCTCAAGATTGCTACCAATTATTATCATATCGTCTACATTTAGACACACAATGACATATCATTTTTTAGTTAATTTAGTGTATACACACTTATCACACTATTGATTTTGAATCCACTTGATAATATTTTTTGTCAAATTTCTCATGTCATTGTTTAGGCGCTTGTTTTAATATGTATAAGGATTTTACAAGTTTGCACACCTTGTGTTCTTGTCCATGAATATTAAAACCTTCTGGTCATTCCATGTAAATCTCATCATCCAATTCAACATTTAAGAATTTCATCTTCACATCCATTTGATGTATTTCAAGACCAAATATAGCTACTATGTCTATAAGCATTCTTATTAAAGTGATACGGGTCACTTGTGAATAGGTATCAAAGTAATCAAGACCTTCTTTTTTTCTATAACCTTTTATGACAAGTCTTGTCTTGTACTTATCTATTAATCCATCCGACTTTATCTTTCGTTTGAAAATCCATTTGTAGCTTAGCGACTTGCAACTTGGAGGAAGATCAACCAACTCCCAAGTATGGTTTTGAAGTATAGAATTAATCTCGCTATTGATAGCCTCTTTCCACAAAGGTGCTTTCGAATAAGACATTGCTTATTTATAACTTTGAGGCTCATTTTCTAACAGGTATGTCAGAAAATCAAGTCCAAATAACTAAGATGTTCTTACTCTTTCGCTACATCTAAGTTCATTTTCCACAATATTTTCATATTGATATGATTCTTGGTTAACTTGATCACTACTAGTAGCAGTATCAATAGTTCTTTTGAGAGACTATGTTCTTTATTTTTCTTTACAAGGAAATATCTCTTCAAAGAATATCGCATTCCTTGACTTAATTATCATATTTGGATTGAATTTAGGAATTTCAGACTTATGTACTAAGAATTGATAAGCACTATTGTTGTGAGCATATCCAATAAATATACAATCAACATTTTTTAGTCATATTCTCACATTCTTAGGTTTAGGAACCATCACTTTGGTGAGACACCCCCATACTTTCAGATATATATATGAAGATATTTGACTTTTCCACAATTCATATGGTGTCTTGTCCAATCTTTTGTGAGGTAACTTATTCAGAACGTAGTTGGCGGAAAGCAAGGCTTCCCCCCATAAGTTCTGGGGTAAACCAGATCTTGTCAACATGATCATTTCCTTCAATGTTCGATTTTTGTGTTCCATAATTCCATTTTGTTGAGGTGAATAAAGAGCAGTAGTTGCATGAATAATTCCATGATTAGAATAAAATTCACTGAATGGTGACACATATTCACCTCCCTATCACTTCTGGTTCTTTTGATTTTCTTGTCAAGTTGATTTCAAGTTCGTGTTTATAGTGTATAAAGCTCTCAATAGCTTCATCTTTGCTCCTCAACAAATACACATAACCGAATCTTGTGCTATCATCGATAAAATGACAAAGTACTTTTTACCGCCTCTTATTTTCACGACATTCATATCACACACATCGGTGTGTATAAGTTACAAGGGTTCAGAACCTCATTATATGGAATGAAATGATGCTCTATTCATTTTTGCTTAAATACATTCTTCACAATTATGTTGGTTATCAATTGCAAATTTAGGTATAAAGTCCATGTTAATTAATTTATGCATTATATCATAATTAGTATGCCCCAACCTCTCATGCTATACATTTTGTGACTCATCAATATGAGAAAAAGATGTAGCTTTATTATTATTAACATTGTGTTGATTGACAGTCATTACATAGAACTTGAAAATACCCTTAGTGAGGTATCATTTTCCTACATAAACATCATGTTTTTTCAGAACAAACTTGTCAGAAACAAATACAAGCTTAAAACCATTCTTGCTAAAGAGTGAACCCGAAACCAAGTTCTTCCGGATATCAGGAATATGCAAAATATTTTTCAATATAAGCTCTTTCCCATATGTCATCTTCAGAACCATTATGTCTAGTCCAACTACTCTATAGGTAGACGAGTTTCCCATTGTTAGATGATCGCCACCATCGACCATTTGATATGAGGAAAATATTTTATTGTCAACACAAATACTACGAGTACCGCCCCGTGTCTACCCACCATTATCTCGGATTCCCAACCAAGTTGGCTTCGGTTACAACTGCTCAGAGGTTCAACTCCGAGATCTCATCGGTGAACATCTCATCCTCAGTGACATGGGCCTCATTTTCTTTTCATTGCCCTTGTCCTGAGACTTCTTATTTCTGCAGACTTTTTCCATGTGACCATTTTTCCCACAAATATAGCACTTCCCCTTGAACTTCTTGTTTTCTTGGGAAGAATGAGCTTCATTTTTTTCTCTTTCTAATACCATTTCCACCGTCGACGATGTTGTCCTTAGACTCCATAATCTTGTAGCTAGCCTTCTCGGACTTCCCATTATTCTCTTCGATCCTCAATCGAACTCCAAGGTCTTCAAGACTTATATGCTTCTTCTTGTGTTTCAGATAGATTCTGAAGTCCTTCCATAATGGAAGCAACTTCTCAATAATTGTGGCAACTTGAAACGTCTCGCGGAGTTTCATTCCCCCATCCAATATTTCTTGCACAAGAAGTCGCATTGGTACACATTATACAGGGTTTTGTCAAGTCCTCCCAAAAGGTATTTCTTGCACAAGAAGTCTCATTGTGACACAGTTGATTGGTTATTTCTGATTCTCCCTCCACAGAACTAGGAGGATCGTCCTTGAGATACTTAGCCAACTTCAATATTGTCAGGTAAAACAACATTTTCTCTGCCACTGTTTGAAGTTTGCTCCACCAAACGTATCTGGTTTCTCTCCATGAGCGACTGATATTGTGATATTTCCACTAGCCATATGTAACTAAAAGTTTGACATAAGAAAAATCCCACGGATGAGTGGAAAATATATCATTATTTACCGCCACTTTTACATAATATTTTTTTATAGTTTCTCGAGTTTTATGAATATTTTGATGTGTTTTAGTTTATTTTACAGATAAAATAAAATTGGGACTTAATGGAATCAATCAGGACGAAATGTGAAACAAATAAGGGCAAAAACTGGACTTGACATTTTGATTTTGGAGATTAGAAACTTGAAATGTCGTTATAACGAAGTACAATTTCGGAAATTCCAACTTTACGCAATTGTCGTATTTTGGCCATAACTTCTTACTCCGATATCGGATTGAGGTTATTCAAGTTCCAGATTAAAGAAGACTCAAAGATCTACAACTTTGAAGTTAATAATAATTTCGAATTCTGAAGTTTCCATGACCGAAATTGATAAAATATTCGTAAGTGTGTTATGTGTAATTATTTAAGTCATTTTCAAAATAAAAATAATAATAAAATAAAAAAATAAAAATTGTCAAACTTCCACCAAACATGCTTGCATGTTTGGTGGAGGATTTGGTGCCATGTTTGGTGGAGCAATTGGTGGAGAAATTGGTGGAAGCCTTTAAATTTGCCTATAAATACCAAGCTAAACTTTGTAAATTTTTCATGCTTTCTTTGGAAAAATTTCTCCATGAAAACCTAAAGGAAAGTGTCTTGTATATTTATTTAAGTTTTCTTGTATTTTCTTTTTATTTAATTAATAAAATTTTGTGTGTTTTCAATTACAGCATGAGCAGGTAATCTCATTCTACTGGGGTGAAAAGGTAAGAATTTTAATATAATAAATTAGATTAATCTCCATAATTTTAATTAAAATTTGGATTAATTAGTTACCGCCTATATGGTCGGTTTAGGTGATAACCTTATTTACCGCCTATATAGGCGATTTTACATTTCAGAAGTAGTTTCCTCCTATATAGTCGGTTTAGGTAATAACATTGTCACCGCCTATATGGTCGGTTGGATTTAATTGAGATAAATGGAATTACCGCCTTTATGGTCTGGTTAAATATAATTAATTAATCGGTTAACATTGACAATAAGGAAGATTTCTAATTTTGAAATATTAAAAATGGATCCTCTAACCCCATCATTTTCTTTCATTATTGTAATTTTACTTTTATTTATCTCCAAGTTATTTTTTATGATGTTTTGTTTATTTAAGTGTTTAGTAATCCTAAGAATATTTTGTAACTAAACATATTATCTAGGGGTGTGATGAATTCCAATATCACCGGTTTATAAGGGGTTATTTCATGTCTTGGGTAATATAAATGTTTATTTACTAAGTCTTAAGCTTAATGCTTCTTGTTAACTGGACATTAATAAGATTGATGTGGTAAACTTAAAATAAACTTTACGAAGGAATTTTAGGTTTCAGCCTTAGACTTAATAGCCCATGATCTTCCTTAAGGATAGATAACACTTAATAGATTTCCCTCCAGGATAGACATATACCTGTTGGGTGGGGGTAGCCACAATTGGAACTTAATCTTAATGAATTCAGGTAACTTGGTTAACATAGTGTAGGACACAGAAATCGGCGACGCTGTTCCAGGCTTGCGGCCTAGTTGGGAGTACGGAGTAACCCGCAGGGGACTAAATCGGAGAAATAAATGGAGTCGCCACCCAGTGTGAACTGGGAAATGATTTAAAGCCGCACTAACCCCTCGCAAGGGAAGACCTCAAACCGTTGGGTTCGGAATGGTCCCTTACTTATGCCACTTGTAATGAACAGATTTTTGCAATAATCTAACCAAGTCTACGCAACATACATGCGCAAGAGTACCATATGTCTAAGTTCACATACATGAAAATAAAACCTATATCTAAGTTTGCATGCTTTAAAAGTAAGTCGTCATAACGGCAAACACACGGTCTCATGAACATATTGAATTAACAAATGCGAAAATATAAATAAATAACAATCTAAACGTAAACCTAGATTAAATTCCTATTGCGAAAGAAATAATTAAATCATGCTTGGAAATAATATGCTAAACAATTAAATCATGCATAAAGGTAACATACTATTCCTAATGAACAACGAATAAATATAAAATTGGATGAAACGAAATATGTGTGTCTCTCAAGCGGTACGTGGCATTGTATCCCGAGTGCAGACCGCACTAC
Source organism: Zanthoxylum bungeanum (assembly GCA_019454045.1). Lineage (NCBI taxonomy): Eukaryota > Viridiplantae > Streptophyta > Magnoliopsida > Sapindales > Rutaceae > Zanthoxylum > Zanthoxylum bungeanum. Next base: position 38,691 of record SKCR01039190.1, on the reverse strand, counting down.
CATCCATTCAGATTCGGCTATGGAATTTACGTCCGGGTTTCCATCCGATATACCTCAAAAGATAACACATATTTCATTCATCACATAGCCACAACTTACATGAATCTATAATACGCATGCGAAGAAATAACAATAAATGACAGAAAAAAGAACGGGAATAAATAGAAAAGGTGCCCTCAGGTCTAACCTTTTAAGTCATCTCTTGGAAGTGCGCTACGCGATTTTCGGAAGGGTTGATGCTCCGTAACTTTTCCGATTTACTGGTTCGTTGTTTTCCTTCATTGCCTCGCTGTTTTGGGCTGCTATTTGCTCACTATTTTTGTGGTATTTGAGTTGTTTTTCAGGGCAGAATTTTCGGTGATATGAAGGGCAGTTTATTGGACTGTTTTTCGGTGTTAATAGGGCAATTTACTGGGCTGTTTTTGTGTGTATTGTATTCGGCTAGTGGGGGTTGTATTGGTTATTGTCGGTCGTTGATGGAGGGGCGCATGTGCATAAGTTAACGTGGCTAAAGGGTTTTATGGAGAGGTTGGGCGTGAGTGTTGTATGTGGTCTTCACGTGGAGGACTGTGTGTATTTGTGGATTGTGAGTGGGCTACATGTTGAGGTTTATCGTATGTATGGCTGGTTTGTGGCGTGAGTTTGGTGGCAGTTTGTGGCGTGAGTATGGGTGGCAGAGAAGGGCACTGTTAGGGTTTATCGGCTTGTTTGTTGCCGTGAATGCTCTAGGGTCTGTAAGGTTGGGTTTATGCTTCTTTTTATAGGCAATGGTTGGGGTTGTCCTTATGCGAATAGGGAAGGAATATTGTGTAATTATGGGGGATATTTAGTCTGTGTATCATAAGGAAATGATCTCTTCAATTTAGGAAGGTAATTTGATTTAATTTGATTTGATTTTATTTAGTTTAGGAATGTGATTTAATTTAATTAGGAAGGTGATTGATGAGATTTAATTTGAATCTTTTAATTTGGGAAGGTGATTTGGTTTGATTTCAACATATGTTTAATGTGTGGATTTGTTATTTTGGAAGGCTTTGGGCGTGAATTAGGGGGTTTGGGCTTGTGGTTGGTCCATTTTAGTGGGCTTGGTGTGTGGATTGGTGGTGTGTGGGCTTGGTGTGTGGCTTGTGGGGGGTTTTGGGCTAAGTCTAACAGTTAAAACAGAGGTTTAACGAGCAAACCCAAAGCTAATCAAACGAATTAAATCCAACAAGGTATTAATTCTTAAATTTTACGTTCCGACGTCTGTTTCCCGCGGCTTCCGCAACTTAAATGGTAGTGCCTCCGCACGAGGCTCATCATCGGGACTTATATGCAAAAATGCAGTGTCTACAGTCGCCCCCACTTTGATGGGACTTGTGCAGTGTGTGACAATGACAATCCTATCAAAGTATGCAATGCATTTTTACTTACCTGGCTCGCCAACTGCTGTCTGACTTGCTTGCTGCCTCGAACTGAATTGCTCTGGTGGTAGGGTGCTGCGACCCCTGAGGTTCATCCCTGCAAGATGCTGCGATCTCTAGGAATCACTACCGGACTGACCTGATAAGAGGTGGTCCATTTCCGAATCGAGTTGATAACTTGGGCCTCGGCCCTGGGATTCATTCCCAAAACTGCTGGTGAAGTGGGCCTTGACCCTGGGATTCATTCCCAAAACTGCTGATGATGTGGGCCTCGACCCTGGGATTCATTCCCAAAACTCTGATGATGTGGGCCTTGACCTTGGGATTCATTCCCGGATTCTTTCCAAAACTCTGATGATGTGGGCCTTGACCCTGGGATTCATTCTCGGATTCATTCCAAAACTCTGACGATGTGGGCCTCGACCCTGGGATTCATTCCCAAAACTCTGATAATGTGGGCCTCGACCCTAGGATTCATTCCTGGATTCTTTCCAAAACTCGGATGATGTGGGCCTCAACCCTGGGATTCATTCTCGGATTCATTCCAAAACTCTGACGATGTGGGCCTCGACCTTGGGATTCATTCCAAAACTCTGATGATGTGGGCCTCGACCCTGGGATTCATTCCCGGATTCATTCCAAAACTCTAATTATGTGGGCCTCGAACCTGGGATTCATTCCCGGATTCATTCCAAAACTCTGATGATATGGGCCTCGACCCTGGGATTCATTCCCGGATTCATTCCAAAACTCTGATGATGTGGGCCTCGACCCTGGGATTCATTCCCGGATTCATTCCAAAACTCTGATGATGTGGGCCTCAACCCTGTGACTCATCCCCAAAACTGATACTGACGTGGGCCTCAACCCTGGGACTCATCCCCAAAACTGCTGATTGTAGGACACAGAAACTGGGCGACGCATGCTGTTCCGGGCTCGCGGCCCTGTTGGGAGTACGGAGTAGCCCACGGGGGACTAAACTGGAGAATAATGGAGTAGCCACCCGGTGTGAACCGGGACAAAGATTTAAGGCCGCACTCACCCCTCGCAAGGGAAGACCTCAAACCGTTGGGTTCCGAATGGTCCCTTACTTATGCCACTTGTAATAAAATGATTTGTGCAATAATCTTACCAAGCCTAAGTGATGAGTGGTATTTATATCACTTATTCCCACTCATTTGACCTAATATTTTGTATAGTTTCTTGAGTTTTGTGAACGTTTTGATATGTTTTGTGTTATTTTGTAGATAAATAATGTTTGGAAAGCATTTGAGGCAATTTGGGGCAAAAACGGACAAAAATGCGTCAACATGGATATTTTGGTCTTAAGCGCGTCGCGACGACAAGCTTTCAGCGTCGCGACGTCTAAAATGCGCCGAACAGTGCTAACGTGCGCCGGGTCCATAAATCAGAATCTGAGAAAAGTTTGACTTTGCTAAAATGTGCCGTGCCACGTGTCACCATCACAGCCGATCTGCTAACATGCACCGTGCCACGTGTCAGCATCCTACGGTGTCGACAGTCATCATCGCCACGTCGTCACCACGTCACCGTCATGTCATCAGCCACGTCAGCAAGTCAACAAGTCAAAATTGCCACGTGTCGTGCCACATCATCATCAGCCAATCAGGAAGTGACACGTGTCGCAATTCTATGGTGCCGACAGTCTCTTTCCCACGTGTCGCCATGTCACCGCCACGTCATCGCCACGTCAGCATCAATAATTGAGTATCTAATCCTTATCTGACACGTGGCGGATAAGAATCTCAGCGACCAATCAGAAGCCGCCACGTTTCACAATAATTGAAGCACAACCACTCTGCCACGTGTCACCTTATCAGCTTATCCAGAATCTTCAAACCGGGGAACCAGAGCGTGCCACGTTGACAAATCTGGCGTAGCGACGCTGAGGACCTGGCGTCGCGACGCTGGATCATACCGAGGCCTATAAATTGAGCTCGAGATTTCAGAATTCAGTGCACCACTCTCTCTCTTATAATCTTTCTAAAGAGAGAGTTTCTCTCTCTACTTTCTTTTAATTTTTAGTTTTTAGTTTTTAGTTTTGTAATTAATTTTAATTACGTTTTGTTAATATAGTAATTTAATTTTTACTTTTTACTTTTTACAGTTTTTATTATTTACCATGAAGAGGTAACTCCCCCAGTTAGGGTGAAAGGTAATTCTTTTACTGTTACTATTTAGATTAATCTCCCTTAAAAATAATATATTCACTATTTAAAATATTGACTTAAAAAGGATACCGCCAGATTGGTCTGTTGGTAATTCATTTTAATCTGATTTAAACCTGACTAATAAAGGATACCGCCAGATTGGTCGGTTGGTAATTTAATTTTGGTTCCGCCTTTATGGCTGGTTGGACTTAATTTGACTTAATCAGGTTACCGCCTATATGGATGGTTGGAAAAAGAATCACAAGTTTATATATTATTTTATGGGAGATATCTAAATTAGTAGTAAAAGTAATTCCTTTTACCTTAGCATTTTATTTTATTGTAATTTACTTTTCAGTATTTACTTTACCGCATTTTTACTTTATGTCTTTTATTTTCAAGTTTTTACTAGCCCTAGTTATGTGTTGTAACTAAATTAGTTATCTGGGGTTGTGATGAAATCCAATATCACCGTTTTATAAGGGTTAGATTATAGCTTGGGTAATATAAAGATTTATTTATTGAGTCTTAAACTTAATGCTTTTTCATTAACTGGCCATTAATAAAATTGATATGGTAAATCTAAAATGAACTAGACATAGGGATTTTAGGTTTCAGCCTTAGACTCAATAGCCCACGATCTTCCTTGAGGATATATAACCCTTTAATAGATTTCCTTACAGGATATGAATATACCTGTCGGGCGGGGGTAGCCATAATTGGAACTTAAACTTAATGAATTCAGATAATTTGGTTGACATAGACATATGATTCAATTGGGTTAAACTGGGTATTTGTGTCTGATCATCGACAGAGGCTTACACATAATTTAGTGTTCCAGGTTAATAAATCAATATATTACCCAACTTTAAGATAACCACTTCATCTTTAAAATGATATTGGAAGAAATCACAACCCTATATAGTTTTTAATATTGAATTTTCTTAAAACCTATTTTCGACAATTTTATTTACTTGCTTTTAAATTTAGAATCGTCACCATTTCAAATCAATCAATCAACTTGTTAGATATTAGTAATCATTTGACCTCATAAAATTAATAGTTTAGATATTAAGTCCTCGTGGGATCGATATTTTTATACTACTTGAACGATACGTGCGCTTGCGTTATACGTGTGTGTTTACGCCGGTCACTAAGCAACATATTTCCAAAGATAATTTACTCCTAAGTTTGCATACATAGGTACAAAGCTCATATCTAATTTTACATATAACATATTTTCATATTTTGCATACAACCTATTTGCATACAATCTATGTCCAAATTTGCATACAGATAAATTGACATACGGAAGACATACAATTTCACATTGGTAGGCACAGAAGCGCAAACACATAGCATTCATACAAGCATGCATATTAAGGAAAGATATTTAAGCGCATAATAGAAATAGATAACTAAAGAGGTAATACAAATGCATAAGGTAAAAAGAGATAACTATATGCTAAGATAGACATGTCGTGATGTGATGCAGGAGGACCTGTTTACCATGGGTGTTCGTGCGGCGTTCGTATACGCGTTCGAACGGTAAACAGAAGGTTCGCGTTCGTATAGCGTTTGATAACGCGTTCAAATAGGACTAGACAGAAAACATGCGTTCGTGTGGCGTTCTGAAACGCGTTCGAACGGGGTTACAGCAGCGACCTCCAAAATGCAGTAAACAACATGACACATACATGAACGGATGAATATATGACATCTAATAAATAATAACGGGCTAAAAGTGCGGCAAAGCATCGTGGTAAAGGATTTTAACCTCTCAAAATAGAGGACCTTTAATCGCACTTACTAAGCCCATGCGCAATCAACACAATACATATATAAAAAGTAAAGACAATGATATCGGATTTCGTATACCCGATTGAACACATCTTACATTCAACCGAATATACATCAACCGGCGCGGCAAAGCATCGTGGTAAATGGTTTTAACCCCTCAAAACAGGGGACCTTTAATCCAACTTACTAAACCCATGCGCTCGATCACATAATGCATATAAAAATAAAGACAATAGTATCGGACTTCGTATACCCGATTGAACACATCTTACATTCAACCGAATATACATCAACCGGCGCGGCAAAGCATCGTGGTAAAGGATTTTAACCCCTCAAAATAGGGGACCTTTAATCCAACTTACTAAGCCCATGCGCTCGATCACATCATGCATATAAAAAAAAATAAAGACAACAGCATCGGACTTCGTATACCCGATTGAACACATCTTACATTCAACCGAATATACATCAACCGGCGCGGCAAAGCATCGTGGTAAAGGATTTTAACCCCTCAAAATAGGGGACCTTTAATCCAACTTACTAAGCCCATGCGCTCGATCACATCATTACATAAACAAATAACATGCAGAAATCAAATAGTGAATAACAAATCAAAACAACATAAAACGAAATATGTGTCGTTTACTCAAGTGGTACGTGGAGTTGTATCCCGAGTATAGATCACACTACCAACCATTCGAAATCGGCTATGAAATTTATGTCCGGGTTTCCATCCTATATACCACGAGAGGCGACACACTTTTCATTTTATTCAAGGGCCACAACATACATCATTTTACAATACATGCATTTTTTATCTATTCAAGGGCCACAACATGCATCACTCCACAATAATCATGCAAACGAAACTCAATAAATAATAAAAATACAACTGAAAATGGATGTGAAAAATACCCTCAAGTCTAACCTTTTTTGTCGACTTTCGGACTTGCGTTTCACGGAGATCAGAAGGGTTAAAGCTCCTCAACTTTTCTGGTTCACTGGTTTGCGTTTTACCTCCATGTTTTGTTGTTTTGGTCGCTATTTTTGCTCCGTTTTGCTGCTGTTTTCGTTTCGTTTTCTGGTCACTGTTTTAAGGCAAATAAGGGACTGTTTTGTGATGAATGAGGGCTGTTTTGGGTTGCGGTTTTTAGACTGTTTTGGGGGCAGTTTCTGGAGCTATTTATGTTGGTTTATGGACTGTTTTGGGCTGTTATCCAAGTGCAGTTCAAGGGCTGTCTTCGGTTCTAACAGTGAGTGTGGGTTGTGCAGTGAAGGGAAGGCTGAATTGAGGGACATGTGGTTGATTGAATGGGCAGATGATGTGTGGGGTAGTGATTTTGTTGATGAGTTTTTATTGGTCAGTGGGCAGTTCACGTGGCTTATAATTGCGTGGAGGGCAGTGTGTTGGATGGAAGAATTCATGGCTTTGTAGGTTTGTGTTGAGGGTGAGGTGCGGTGTTGAACGTGTGCATGGGGCTTGTGCGTTATTGAGGAGGTGAAGGGATATTCTGTGTCTTTAGGGTTTCTTAAGTGATGGGCTATGCGTGTGTTTGGAGTAGTAGGGCGTGAGAATCAGGTCATGTGTATGAAGGTGGCTAAAGGCGTGGATTGTTAGGCGTGGATTGTTAGGTGTGATTGATGATGAGCTGAGGTTGCTCGCGTGATGGTTGTGTGTCTTTGAGGGTTTATTATTTTGTTGTTTACGTGAAGGGTTGGTGATGAGAGAGTGCTTAGGGTTTGAATTTTGTGAGTGTATTACCGTGTGTGTGAGAGGGGGATGGCTTTGGTTTTGGCTTGCTTTTATAGACAAAGGGAATAGGTGAGTCCTTGTTTGACAAGGAAGAGATCTTCTCATTAATAGGGAGATGTGATTTGGTTTCAAGTAAAGTAAATACAAGATTGAGGGGGGACAAATTTAGGCTTGATTAGGAAGTTAGTATATTTAGTTTGTGTTGATTAGACATACAATATTTTAAGTTAGGAATAATATATTTTTAATTAGGAATAATATTTGATTGATTGATTTTAACTTGGTATGATTATATTTCATGTTTCTTTTATATTTGGTATATGACTTAATTAATATTTTATTTAGTTTGGTATATTATTTAATTAATATTTAATTCAATTGGGTTGTATTTTGAGGGCCTTGGGCATGTGGGCCAAGTGTGGTGGGCTAGGTGTTGTTGGTTTGGTGAGTGGGTTTGGGCCAAGGTTAAATGGTTCTGGGTTTTTTAGGCCAAATGTGCTTTTAAACGGAGGTCCAACGAGCGAGCTTGGAGCTAAACATGCGGATAAAATTTAACGAAATGCCGATTCCCTTCCGACAACCGTTTCCCGCAACTTCCTCGACTAAAAAGGTAGTGCCTCCAAATGAGACTCATCATAGGGACTCACATGTAAAAATGCAATGCCTACACTGATGTGATGGTTCATTCCCGAACCATGCTGTATGAAAAAGGGTAGACTGGTCGCCCCCAGTCTCGGTTCATTTCACTATTTTTTACTGCTTTCATTAGGTTAAGGTAGATCTCCTGATGTGATGTTACATACCAATACACTATACTGCCTCTCACGAGATAATCTCGATAGCCAAACATATTTTTCGTCCTCAAATGATGCTTCGTGTCAAAACCAGAGAACCTTCAAAGTACTTGATACACTCAAATCCGATGATCTGAACTAGACTCCAAGTGTGTGTGTGCCAATGGTTATTTCGCAGCTTAATCCTTAAGTAAACCAACTCGATGATTTTATCTCGGAGAATTGGATCAGTGGGTCTAACCAACCTAGATGTTTTGATCATACTATGTGATTACTTCCTCGTACTCAACATGATATGGTCTTTTTCTTCTTTTCTTTCGTCTCTTACTTTTCTTTCTTTTCATTTTAAACTTCTTCTTTTTTTCTCTTTTCTTTTTTTTCTTTTTTTTTTTCTTTTTTTTTTCAACACACCTACCCTTTAAGGTAGCATTTCTCCTCACGGTGGTCCTAATACTCGCCCATGGGTAGCTTCACGCTTATTGGTTATAGGTGGTCTATTCTTTTTCTTTTCTTTTCAGAGACTTTTTCTTCGTTTCCAACCATATCACATATCGTAACATAAGTAAACCAAGATGGACATCTAGGCAAACGGTCATTCACCGATCCGCTATCTCTTCAACTAGTCATCTCACCGATTATTCAGGCTTAACTGCTAAGATCCCGTAATCAAGTGCTCGCGAGTCTATCCGAGATCACCACTCCGAATACTGGATGAGAGCACATCTCGCACTTATCATTTCTAAGGTTTCTCCCTACAGCAAACAATGTCATCACCGGACTTATGTCTAACCATCAAGGACTTCTCTCTCTCTTTTTTTTTTTCACTCCACTGGAATTCTTCCTTTCAACCGTTGATAATGTGGGCTTCGTCCCCTGGGATTCCTTCCCGAAACTGATACTGGTATGGACCTCAACCCTGGGACTCATCCCCGAAACTGATACCGATATGGGCCTCAACCCTGAGACTCATCTCTGAGACTAATACTGATTTGGGCCTCAACTCTGTGATTCATTCCTGAAACTGATACTGATTAATTCCTGAAACTGATGTATTGTACTGTTGCTGCTTCTGATTGGCTTGGATTTGCCGCTTTTTTTTCTAAACCTGTAAATACAAAACATAACAAACACAAAAAGGAATGCAAGTACGTTACGTGTATGCATACATGCATGAATGAATTTCCTATTCCGTTGGGTTAGGTCTTCCGCCAGTCCTCCTGGTGATCGCTCGGCCTTCTCTTCCTCAGGCGAAATACTGCTTCAATCTGTCCACGTTGATCGGCTCGGTGAACTCGTTCCCTTCCAAGTCTGACAGTCTCACTGCCCCATTTCCCATTACTTTCTGGACTATGTAGGGTCCTTCCCAATTGGGTCTGAACTTTCCCCTCGGGTCTGTCGTCGACGGCTTCGACTGCTTAAGCATCATATCACCATTTCTGATCTTAGTAGGACACACCTTCTTGTTGAATGCTCGAGCCAACCTCTTCTGGTATAACTGCATATGACATAAAGACTTCATTCTTTTTTCATCCAGTAATGCTAACTGTTCAAATCTCTGCGAGGCTCATTCTTGTTCAGGTAACTCTGCTTCTGCTAATACCCGCATGGGCTGTATCTCAACTTCTACTGGAAATACTGCTTCCATTCCATAGACCAAAGAGTAAGGCGTGGCTCCCGTTGTTATTCTCACAGAGGTTCTGTACCCCCACAGGGCGTACGGCAGCTTATCGGTCCAATCTTTGTAGTTCTCCGTCATTTTGGCTAACATCTTCTTTATTGTCTTATTGGCTGCCTCGACTACCCCATTTGCTTGCGGTCTGTAAGGTGATAACTTGTGATGTCCTATCTCGTACTTCTGTAGTATTCCCTTTGTTTCTCCTTGAAACTGGACTCTTTTTTCTGTTACTACGTGATGCGGCATTCCATATCGACATATGAGGTTCCGGGCTATGAACTTCGCCATCTGTTTTGCTGTAACGTTGCGAAACGGCTCGGCTTCCACCCATTTTGAAAAGTATTCTACTGCCACTACTATGAAGCGATGTCCATTCGACGCATGTGGTCGAATTTCCCCGATCATGTCAATTCCCCATGCTGAGAAAGGCCACGGCTCTGACAGCCCGTGCAACTCTGTGTGCGACAGATGATTCAAGTTACTGTGTGCTTGGCAATCGTGACAATGCTTTACTAACTTCACGCAGTCAGCTTCCATAGTCGACCTATAAAAGCCTTGTCTCACTATCTTGCGAGATAAATCAACTCATTCATGTGCGTTCCACATACCCCTGATGAGCGGAAAATATATCAATATTTACCGCCCATTTTACTTAATATTTTGTTTAGTTTCTCGGGTTTGATGAACATTTTGATGTGTTTTAGTTTATTTTGCAATAAAATAATATTGGGACATAATGAAATCATTTAGGACGAAATGTGGGTCAAATAAGGGCAAAAATTGGACTTGACATATTAATTTTGGAGATTGGAAACTTGAAAGGGCGTTTTAACGAAGTGCAGTTTTGGAAATTCCAATTTTGCGCATCTGTCGTATTTTGGGTATATATTTTTATTCCAATATCGGATTGAGCTGATTCAAGTTTCAGATTAAAGAAGACTCAAAGATCTAAAACTTTTAAAGACAAAATAATTTCGAATTCTGAAGATTTCATGCCCGAAATTGATGAACCATCCAGAAGTGTGTTGTGTGTAATTATTAAAGTCATTTTCAATCATTTTCAAAGCAAAAAAATAATAAATAAATAAATAATAAAAATTATCAAATCACCACCAAATATGATAAGAAATTAGTGGAGCAATTAATAATGGATTTGGTGGAGCAATTAGTGGAGCAATTAATAATGGATTTGGTGGATGATTTGATGGAGGCAAAATTTTGCCTATAAATACCAAGCCATTTCATTTGTAAATTCATACTTTTTTCTAAGGAATTCCCTAAGAATACTAAGAAGATTATATCTTGTTTGTTTATTTACAGCTTTCAGTAATTAATTTCCGCTTTCGCACTTTCTTTTCTTTACTTTTCAGTTTTTACTTTCCGCAATTTACTTTTACGCACAGTACTTTTCTTTTTTTAATTTTCAGTTTTTTCTTTTCAGTAATGAGGAGGTAACTCCCCTTTGCTGGGGTAAAATGTAAAACTTTTATTACTAATATTTAGATTAATCTCCCTTAATTATAATATATAAACTAGTTAAAACCTTACTTAACGAGGGTACCGCCATATTGGTCGGTTGGTAATTATTTAAATTGGTTTTAACCTGACTAAACTGGATACCGCCTGATTGGTCGGTTGGTAATTAATTATTAATTTGACTTAATCTGGATACCGCATATAAGGCTGGTTAGTAATTATCATGCAAAGTTAATATATTATATTAAAGGAGATATCTAAAATAAAATTAATAAAAGTGGAACCTTTTACCTCATCATTTTCTTTTATTGTACTTTTACTTTATTTACTTTTCAGCAATTTACTTTCAGCATTTACTTTTCAGCAATTTACTTTCACAATTTACTTTCAGCATTTACTTTTCAGTAATTTACTTTCAGAATTTACTTTTCAGCATTTAATTTTCAGTATTTAATTTCAGCATTTACTTTCCGTCATTTACTTTTCAGCATTTTACTTTATGTCTTTTATTTTATTTAAGTTTTTACTAGCCCTACTTATGTGTCCTAACTAAGTTAGTTATCTGGGGTTGTGATGAATTCTAATATCACTGGTTTATAATGGGTTATTTTATAGTTAGGGTAATTTAAAGGTTTACTTATTAAGTCTTAAGTTTAATGCATCTTGTTAATTGGCCACTAATAAGATTGATCTGGTAAATCTAAAATAAACTTGACAAATGAATTTTAGGTTTCAGCCTTAGACTTAACAGCCCACGATCTTCCTTGAGGATAGATAACCCTTTAATAGATTTCCTTACAGGATAGACATATACCTTCCGGGCGGGGGTAGCCATAATTAGAACTTAAACTTAATGAATCCAGGTAATTTGGTTGACATAGACATATGGTTCAATTGGGTTATACTGGGTATTTGCGTCTGACCATCAACAGAGGCTTTCGCATAATTTAGTGTTTCAGGTTAGTAAACCGATATATTACACACACATGAAATAACCGCTTCATTTTTAAAAAATATTAGAAAGATTCACAACCCTAGATAGTTTCATAATATTAATTTTCTTAAACCTACTTTCGTGCAATTTTATTTACTTGTTTTTAAATTCAAAATCATCACCATTTCAAATCAATCAATCAACCTGTTAGATACTAGTAATCATTTGACCTCATAAAATTAATAGATTAGGTATTAAGTCCTCGTGGGATCGATACTTTTTATACTACTTGAACGATACGTGCGCTTGCGTTATACGCGTGTGTGTAAGCACCGGTCAAGTTTTTGGCGCCGTTGCCGGGGACTTATTTATCTTTCACTATTAGTTTTGGGGTTAGATACGTTACTTGTATCTAATTTCTTTTTACTTATTGTTTTTGTTTTCTTGTGTTTCAGGTTCTCAGAAACTACATGAGACGAACCAGAAGCTTTGAACTCTGACCGCTTGACCCAGAAATTGAAATAACTATCAGATAGTTGAGAAGGGAAAGGCGAGATGGCCAAGAAGCTTTAATCAACATGGAACCTGAACCTTTGGAAGTTGCACCATTCCGGTGGTCGACGGCTTCATTTCCTGTATTGTACTTTTTCTTTTACCAGCAAATGCGTGTGACATCAAAATATGCATCCAGATGATTCAATAGTCAATACAGTTTGGGGGAAATGCAACTGAAGATCCTAATTCCCACATCAGCAACTTCCTGGAAGTTTACGGTACTTTCAATTACAACCGAGCAGCTGAAAAAGCAATGAGACTGCGTGTTTTTCCATACTCCTTGAAGGACAGAGCTAAAGCTTGGCTACATTCACTAACAGCAGGTTCCATCACAACTTGGAACACTCTAGCCACCAAATTCCTTGCAAAGTACTTTCCACCAGCCAGAACTGCAAAGTTGAGGAATGACATCACATCCTTCGTGCAACAAGATTCAGAATCCCTTTGCGAAGCTTGGGAAAGATTCAAATTTACTCCGGAAATGTTCTCATGAGATCGCAAAGTGGCTACAAGTCCAAACCTTCTACAATGGACTTTCTGGAATAATGAGAACCACAATTGATGCTGCTGCTGGAGGAGCTTTGATGGCAAAAGGATAAGATCATGCCTGGGACTTAATTGAAGAAATGGCCAACAACAATTCTTTATGGCCAACAGAAAGAAGCATGATCCAAATAATTGCATGAATTTATGAAGTTGGAGCCAACACAGCACTGAATTCCAAGCTGGATGTGATTTGAAAAAATCTGGAAACTCTTAACATGAAAGTTAATGGTGGATCCATAAGTTCACCATTTGGAGGAGTACCTGAGTTAGAATCTTACAACCAACAAGAAGAGACAGTGAACTATGTCAACAATTTCAACAGACAGTAGAACAATCCATATTCCAACACCTATAACCCAGGGTGGAGGAATCACCCCAATTTCGCATGGAGCAACAATTCAGGGCAAAAGAACTACCCACCACCTGGATTCCAACAACCAAATAAAAGCCAGGAGCATAAAAAAGAACCAGGAATAATAGAAGTGTTGGCCCAATTGAAAAGGCAAGAAGTAAGAAGCAAAATACGATGCTTTAGCAGCTATGGTTCAAAATCAAGTAGCATTGAATTAAAGCCATTCAGCCTCTATCAAAGCACTGGAGAATCAAATGGGACAACTGGCCAATGCTCAGAGTTACAGACCGCCAGGTAATCTTCTCAGCAACACAGAACCAAATCCAAGGAACCGAAGGAAGGAGCAATGTCAAGCCATCACCTTGAAAAGCGGTACTGAAATCAACAAAGATGTTGGAATCAAGGCAACAATTGAGGAAGTTTCAAAAGATGCAGTGCCACAGATGGAGGAAAAAGAAGCAAAAGGAAAAAGAAAAAGATCAGATCACTCCACTTCCACCTTTTCCACAGCGACTTCAGAAAAACAAATTGGACAAGCAGTTTGCTCGATTCCTGGAGGTATTCAAGAAGCTTCACATCAATATTCCATTTGTAGAAGCCTTGGAAGAAATGCCCAGCTATGTAAAATTCATGAAATACATTCTTTCACGAAAACGGAGATTGGGAGATTACGAGACAGTAGCATTGACGGAAGAATGCAGCGCCATCATTCAGAGGAAACTTCCCCCAAAGTTGAAAGATCCTGGCAGTTTCACTGTCTCATGCACCATTGGAGAACACTATATCGGTAAGGCTTTATGTGACTTAGGTGCAAGTGTTAATTTGATACCTTTTTCTATTTACATGAAACTGCAAATTGGAGAAGCAATGCCTACCTCAGTCTCATTACAACTTGTTGATCGAACGCTCGCATTTCCAAGAGGTGTTGTTGAAGATGTGCTGGTCAAAGTCGACAAACTCATTCTTCCAGCAGATTTCATTATCCTTGACATGGAAGAAGACAAAGATGTACCTATCATCCTTGGAAGACCATTCTTGGCGACATGACAAACTGTGATTGATGTACAAAAAGGAGAACTGACAATGAAAGTTCAAGACCCAGAAGTTACCTTCAATGTTTTCAATGTTATGAAATTCCCGAGCGATGAAAAGGAAGAAGAATGTTTCAGAATTGATGTTGTTGATAGTAGTATCGTTTAGGATACGATACAACTCTCACGGACAACTTGAAGCTTGCATCACCAACATGACTGACAACGAGCTAGATGCTGAAATCCTGGAATGTATCAACTACCTTGACAAACCAATCCGATTCAAAGCGACACCACAAGTGGAAAGCCTAGAACTGCCAAAGAAATATCGAATCAAGCCTTCAATGGAAGAACCACCGCAGTTGGAACTGAAGTTACTTCGAGCCATCTCAGGTATGCATTTCTTGGAAACTCTTCTGAATTACCTGTTATTATTTCTTCTTCACTAACATTGGAGCAGGAAGAAAAGTTGCTGAGAGTATTACGAGAGCACAAAGAGCCATTGGCTGGACTATAGCAGACATTCGAGGCATTAGTCCATCATTTTGCAAACACAAGATTTGATGAATGATGAGTACAAACCCACAGTGGAGCATCAACAGAGACTCAATCCAATCATGAAGGAGGTCGTAAAGAAAGAAATCATCAAATGGTTAGATGCTGGCATCATTTAACCCATCTCAGATAGTACTTGGGTGAGTCATATGCAGTGTGTGCCGAAGAAATGAGGAATGACTGTGGTTACCAATGAAAAGAACGAGCTAATCCCAACCAGAATGGTGACTGGATGAAGAGTATGCATGGACTACCGAAAGCTGAACAAAGCAACACAGAATGACCATTTTCCGCTACCATTCATTGATCAGATGCTGGACAGACTGGCGGGACATGAGTTCTATTATTTTCTGGATGGATATTCAGGTTACAAAGGTTACAATCAGATTGCCATCGCACCAGAAGATCAGGAGAAAACTACATTTACATGTCCTTATGGTACTTTTACTTTCCGTAGGATGCCATTTGGATTATGTAATGCTCCTGCCACATTTCAGCATTGCATGATGGCCATATTCTCAGACATGCTGGAGCAGAGTATGGAGGTTTTCATGGATGACTTCTCTGTGTTTGGAGACTCTTTTGACCACTGCTTGCAAAATTGGAACATGTGTTACAAAGGTGCGAAGATACAAACCTGGTACTCAATTGGGGGGAGAAATGCCACTTCATGGTGCATGAAGGCATTGTTCTTGGACACCGGATCTCACAAAAGGGAATCGAGGTAGACAAAACAAAGATTGAAACAATTGAAAAACTACCTCCACCGACATCAGTAAAATGGATTCAGAGCTTTCTCAAACATGCAAGTTTTTACAGGAGATTTATCAAAGACTTTTCAAGATTGCTAAACCTCTGTGCAATCTTCTGGAGAAAGATGTGCCTTTCAACTTCACCAAAGAATGCCACGAAGCTTTTGGATCTTAAAACAAAGGATTTCTGCCCCCATCATTGTAAGCACCAGACTAGACCCTTCCATTTGAAGTGATGTGTGATACTAGTGATTTTACTGTAGGTGTGCAGTTGTTGGGACAACGAAAAACAAAGATTTTTCCACACCATCTACTACTCCAGCAGAACTTGAATGAAGCTCAACTCAACTACACAACACTGAAAAGGAGTTGCTCGCAGTTGTATGCTTTTGACAAATTGCTCCTATCTATGGGTCCCAAAGTGGTGGTCTACACAGATCATTCATCAATCAAATATCTGATCACGAAGAAAGATGCCAAACCCAGATTGATCCGTTGGATACTTCTTTTGCAAGAATTTGACGTAGAGATCAGAGACAGGAAAAGGACAGAAAACCAAGTGGCAGATCATCTATCCAGGCTCGAGAATGGAGAAACAGCTGGCAAAGAACTGTCAATCAAAGAAACTTTTCCAGATGAACAGCTGTTCGCCATGAAACAGCAAAATGCCCCTTGATATGCTGACTATGTCAACTACATTATGTCAGGAAAATGGCCGTTGGAATGGACAACTCAGCAACGAAGAAATTCTTCAAAGAAGTCAAGCACTATGTCTAGGATGAGCTGTACCTGTTCAAACGGTGTGCTGATCAATTATTGAGACGGTGTGTTCCACAAGAGAAGGTCAACAATGTTCTGCAACACTGTCATTCGTCACCATATCGGCGGACACTTCAGCGGAAATAAAACTACAGCCAAAGTCCTACAATCAGGTTTGTTCTGGCCCACTCTTTTTAAAGATGCTTATCTTTTTGCTCTTCAATGTGACAAGTGCCAGAGAATGGGGAATATTTCGAGGAGAAATGAAGGACCATTGCGAAACATTCTGGAAGTGGAGATATTTGATGTGTGGGGTATAGATTTTATGGAGCTTTTGTTCCATCATTCGGAAACCTGTACATCCTGGTTGTTGTAGACTACGTCTCCAAATGGGTTGAAGTAATTGTACTACCATCCAATGATTCAAAAGTGGTGATCAAATTCCTGAAAAAGAACATTTTTCACTCGGTTCGGAACACCTCGGGCAATTATCAGTGATGATGGCTCACATTTCTGCAACAGATACTTTGATGCACTTCTATCCAAATACAGAGTTACTCACAAGGTTGCAACTGCTTATCATCCACAGTCAAATGGACAGGTTGAAGTTTCAAACAGAGAAATCAAAAGAATCTTGGAGAGAACCGTTGGATCAACAAGGAAGGATTGGTCAACAAAACTGGATGATACATTATGGGCCTACCGAACAGCTTACAAGACACCCATTGGTATGTCCCCATATCGATGGTGTTTGGGAAAGCGTGCCATCTGCCAGTTGAGCTTGAGCACAAGGCGTACTGGGCACTAAGAAGTTGAATCTTGATCCACAAGCTGCAGGAGAGAAAAGACTCCACCAACTCAACGAATTGGAGGAATTTTGCTTATAGGCTTATGAGAATGCCAGATTGTACAAAGAAAAGACCAAGAAATGGCATGATCAAAAATAGTGCACAGACAGTTGGAACCAAGACAGCAAGTGTTGTTGTAACTTCACACGGTTGAAACTTTTCCCTGGAAAGTTGAAATCAAGGTGGTCATGTCCATTTGTGATCACTAAGGTTTTACCATATGGAGCTGTTGAGTTACTGGATCCCAACACCAACGAAACATTCAAGGTTAACAGTCAGTGTGTCAAGCACTATTGGGGAGAATCATTTGAACGACAAAAAGAAAGTGTCACACTTTCAGATCCAGCCTAACGTTCGAGAAGTCACGTCTAGCTGTCGACGTTAAACTTAGCGCTAGCAGGGAGGCAACCAATTCAATGTGTATATATTGTGATTTTGTTTGTGTTTGATTTGATTTTTTTGTGTTTAGTTTTTGCAGATTAAGACATTTCAGGATGGAAAAAGTTCTCGTAAATCTTCACAAGCAATTTCCTTCTCTCCCTTAAAACTCTCTGATGAAAGTCTACAAAGCTCGCTTGGAACGGATGAGACTACTAACGATCCATGGTGTTCCTAATGACATTCGTCGGGTAATTGAAGCACGGGTCTGATTGGCAGGTGAGTCTTCTGACTCTTTTATTTCACATCTGCCTGGTTTTGGAAGAAGCACCTATGCAAAGAAACGTAGAGCTAAGTAAATGGCTGTTTTTTATAAATGTGCACGCTGGAATTGCAATACTAGTTGTCGTTCTTTAGGAATGGTGTCTGATAATCGCGAAGATAAAATTAAATTCATTAGGGATGGCTTGAGTAAGGAGTCTGTAGATAATATATCTTCAACTCTTGAGACGCATCCCAGTGGATATGTTCATATAGCCATTCGCAAATTACATACACAATTTCAAAAAGAAAGACAACAGTTAAGTCTTGGGAATCTGACTCAAAAAGACCTTGTTTGCCAATTTATAAGAAAATTGGATGGGAAGCTTGTCCCTGACGCATAGACGTCAATCAAGCCGCTACTTTTCTTGTACATATTATATCTCTTTGTCTTTTCCTAAAATTGGATCCGGACCTTTTTGACTATTACGATTTATTTTACTGTTTAACTAATCATTTTCATTTGGCAGGTACTAGTGCTATTATTTTACTCACCCTTTTCAGGTATTATAAATTCAACTCATCATTGCACTTTTGAAGACATCCAGAGTAAAACATGGAAGCCACTTCAAGAAGACGAGTTGAAAACATATGTGTGTTTTGCGGTACTAGTGTTGGTGTTAAGCCACAATACGTAGAGGCAGCACAAGAATTGGGTCGAGTCTTAGCTGCAAGGAATATGCACTTAGTATATGGCGGAGGCAATCTTGGACTTATGGGGATCGTTTCAAAAGCTGTACAGGAAGGAGGCAGTCACGTTTTGGGAATCATCCCAAAACCCTTGGTGGAAGCAAATCTTATTGGACCATCAAACGGAGAAGAGCTAATTGTGCCAGGTATGTCTGAACGACTGGTAGAAATGATTAACCGTGCTGATGCTTTTATTACTTTGCCAGGTGGCTTGGGTACATTGGAGGAAATTTTTACAGTATTATCTTGGGCAAACTTGAACATACACCAGAAACCGCTTGGACTGTACAACATTGAAGGATTTTATGATTTTCTTTGTGTGTTTCTTGATGATGCTCGGAGAAATGGGTTCGTGACAAAACCTATGAAAGAACTCCTCTTTACTGCCAGAACTGTTCCGGATTTAATTGACCAAATCTTAGCCTATGAACCACAATTGACCCTATCCTTTCAAAGATAAATTGGTCTGAGGACGATCGTGGTAAGAGGCGTCGGATTAATATGGATCTTAACCTTTAACTTTTCGTGTAGAATTTCAGCTAACCAGGTAATATCTTCTAAACTTTTTTTCTACTGTTTAAGACATTGGGGACAATGTCTCATTTAGGTTTGGGGAGGGAATTAGTTGATCAGTATCTTGTTTTTAGTGGCGTGTTGTTTTTATTTTTAGTCCAAAGTATTTCGAAAAAATACAAAAAAATTGAAAATTTTTCAAAAATTACAAAAATATTTTGCGTTTTTGTGTTTTTATTTTGACTAAAAATGTGAAATTGGTAGGAGATAGCTGAGTAAGGAGTTTCCACTCCTGAGATGTGTCTAAAACCTATTTCGGAACAAGTTAATTTTTGTTTATTTCCTTTTGAATTATTTTAATTTGTGAATTCTCCATAATACTGACTAAAATGGATTTTTATATGCTCAGTTGGCATGTATTATCAACATGCATGGTAACATACGGACATGAGCTATAATTGAAAAGTTTGTAATATTCAGTGCTCTAGTTTAATTGGAAGAAGCATCTCAAAAAGTGATTGAGTAAAAAAAAAAAACGTCTCAGATCTGAGTTATTAAGTCTGTAAGGGTGTCTGAGTAATTAAGTCTGTAGGGGTGTCTTAACACCTGGTGCCCTAAAGCCAACTGGTTTGGGAGCCACCGACCCAACACTCGCTACATAGATGGAAGATATCGTATATAAATAAAAAAAAATCAAAAATCAAAGAAAAAAATCAGAAAAATCAGAAAAATTATTCATTGCTGCAAAAGGGTGTGAATTCTGATAAAATTTTAGGACAAAATATTACTCTCTTATCAACTACACTTGTGACTGTTGTGGGCAAAAATGAGTTGATTAATATTTTGTCGGCTGTGCATATGGAGAATGGTAAATATAATCGGAGAATTTACTTATTCAGTAATTTAGAAAGAAAGAAAACAACTAGTAACTTGGAGTAGAAGTTTCACCTGATTATTCACTAACTTCTTTATTCTATTTTCTCTTGTTTTTTTTGCTTTTGTGTGCATTAGTTTTACTACATTTTACTTTTGTAAAATATTTGTGGGTAACATTGCTGTAAACCCTCACGAGACTACAACTCGTCCACTAGGGACACCTAGGGGTTTAAAGGCTTGTTGCATACGCTAAATGCAACCGTGATCCCTACGAAAGTGGCTTAGTTTAATTTTAATTGTTTCTTGTATTTTATTTTGTTGGTTCTCGAGGACTAAAAAATGTTAGGTTTGGGGGTGTGATGAGCAGAAAATATATCAATATTTACCGCCCCTTTTACTTAATATTTTTTTAGATTCTCGGGTTTGATGAACGTTTTGATGTGTTTTAGTTTATTTTGCAGATAAAATAATATTGGGACACAATGAAATCATTTAGGACGAAATGAGGGTCAAATAAGGGCAAAAATTGGACTTGACATATTAATTTTGGAGATTGGAAACTTGAAAGGGCGTTTTAACGAAGTGCAGTTTTGGAAATTCCATTTTGCGCATCTGTCGTATTTTGGGCATATATTTTTTACTCCAATATCGGATTGAGCTGATTCAAGTTTCAGATTAAAGAAGACTCAAAGATCTAAAACTTTTAAAGATAAAATAATTTCGAATTCTGAAGATTTCATGCCCGAAATTGATGAACCATCCAGAAGTATGTTGTGTGTAATTATTAAAGTCATTTTCAATCATTTTCTAAGCAAAAAAATAAATTAATAAATAAATAATAAAAATTATCAAATCACCACCAAACATGATAAGAATTAGTGTAGCAATTAATAATGGATTTGGTGGAGCAATTTGTGGAGCAATTAATAATGGATTTGGTGGATGATTTGATGGAGGCAAAATTTTGCCTATAAATACCAAGCCATTTCATTTGTAAATTCATACTTTTTCTAAGGAATTCCTTAAGAATACTAAGAAGATGTATCTTGTTTGTTTATTTACAGCTTTCAGTAATTAATTTCCGCTTTCGCACTTTCTTTCTTTTCTTTACTTTTCAGTTTTTACTTTCCGCAATTTACTTTTACGCACAGTACTTTTCTTTTTTTAATTTTTAGTTTTTACTTTTCAGTAATGAGAAGGTAACTCCCATTTGCTGGGGTAAAAGGTAAAATTTTATTACTAATATTTAGATTAATCTCCCTTAATTATAATATATAAACTAGTTAAAACCTTACTTAACGAGGATACCGCCATATTGGTCGGTTGGTAATTATTTAAATTGATTTTAACCTGACTAAACTGGATACCGCATGATTGGTCGGTTGGTAATTAATTATTAATTTGACTTAATCTGGATACCGCCTAAATGGCTGGTTGGTAATTATCATGCAAAGTTAATATATTATATTAAGGGAGATATCTAAAATAAAAGTAATAAAAGTGGATTCGTTTACCTCATCATTTTCTTTTATTGTACTTTTACTTTATTTACTTTTCAAATTTACTTTCAGCATTTACTTTTTAGCAATTTACTTTTACAATTTACTTTCAGCATTTACTTTTCAGTAATTTACTTTCAGCATTTACTTTTCAGCATTTAATTTTCAGTATTTAAATTTCAGCATTTACTTTCCGTCATTTACTTTTCAGCAATTTACTTTCAGCATTTACTTTATGTCTTTTATTTTATTAAGTTTTTACTAGCCCTACTTATGTGTCGTAACTAAGTTAGTTATCTGGGGTTGTGATGAATTCTAATATCACCGGTTTATAAGGGGTTATTTTATAGTTTGGGTAATTTAAAGGTTTACTTATTAAGTTTTAAGCTTAATGCGTCTTGTTAATTGGCCACTAATAAGATTGATCTGGTAAATCTAAAATAAACTTGACAAAGGAATTTTAGGTTTCAGCCTTAGACTTAATATCCCACGATCTTCCTTGAGGATAGATAACCCTTTAATAGATTTCATTACAGGATAGACATATACCTGTCGGGCGGGGGTAGCCATAATTGGAACTTAAACTTAATGAATCCAGGTAATTTGGTTGACATGGACATATGGTTCAATTGGGTTATACTGGGTATTTGCGTCTGACCATCGACAGAGGCTTTCGCATAATTTAGTGTTCCAGGTTAGTAAACCGATATATTACACAAACATGAAATAACCGCTTCATCTTTTAAAAGATATTAGAAGATTCACAACCCTAGATAGTTTCTAATATTAAATTTTCTTAAACCTACTTTCGTGCAATTTTATTTACTTGTTTTTAAATTCAAAATCATCATCATTTCAAATCAATCAATCAACCTGTTAGATACTAGTAATCATTTGACCTCATAAAATTAATAGATTAGGTATTAGTCCTCGTGGGATCGATACTTTTTATACTACTTGAACGATTGCGTTATACGTGTGTGCGTAAGCACCGATCAACCCCGGCATGTATTCTTCCATTGCCTTCTGAGCCTCTTCTTTTCTTAAACACTTCAGCTGGATGCCATTCGTATGTCTCTTGTATAGTTCTCCCTTCAGACTTACATATTGGGAAGCCAACTTCTGAATGGCTATCCGGTCCTTTCTGCTTGCTTCTTCCGGGAGTTTCCCACGTTCCAAGTATTGCTGAATATCATAGTACCAAGCGAATACTTTGGCATACTTGACTAACATTTCCTTTAGTTCATTCCACTCCTCAGAGGTAACCTCAATTGCAATTAAGACCTCCTTGGGGCTTTCAAGCATACCAAGGTTAAATGCGTTTGTTTTGGTTAAGTTGATGTCAAATATACTCAAGTCGTGCAATTTGAAAAGGGGAGACTCAGACAAGTAAGCGAAATGAATGTCTTTATTATTAATGGATGCGAGATCACAATTAAATAAGATCAGGAAAACAAACATCCCCATAACTTGCAACTTTGTCTTCTTCCGTCTTTTGGCTTTTTCCGGACATCAGATCCTCTAACTGCTGTAATTCTTTTTCCCATTTACTTTCTCCTTTCCGTTCTGTTTCATTCTTACTATTGTCGCCCCATATTCCCATGCGGGAAGCTTGATGGTCGTGAGTTTGGAGGACAGTGCTGTCGGGTAGGCCGGAGTTAATCATATAGGTAGATGGTGGGACAGAGTGATAGTTAGGTAGGGGATTTATGTGTGTATTGGGTTGTTCTTTTTCCGGGTCGGGTATTTTATAGGAGTAGATAAGGTTCTGGATCTCATGCCTAAGGCGGGTGCATTTGTCAGTTTCGTGGCCTCTTTGCTGGTGGAGGTAACAATATAGGTTTAGGTCAAGGTAGCGTGGCACAGGGTTTGGAAGTGGTTTAGGTTTTAAGGGACTTAAGAGTCCTTGCCTTTTCAGCTCTTCAAACACCTTTAACAAAGGTCTACCAAGATTGGAGAATCGTCTGTTCCTGATAGGGGTGACCTCAGAATGAGTGGGTTTGGTCTCTGAAAGTCCCCTAATGGTCTTTCTATTCTGGTTGCAGAAATTTCTATCATTGGCTATATGGGGTATGGTCAAACTGGCCACACCGGCGATCAAAGCTTGCAATTGCTCGGTAATCTTAGTGAGATTAGTCTCCAACTGATCCATACGAGATACCTCATTCTCTGATTCGCTCATGTTTGCTAACGGCTTTTTGATGAGTCTTCTCTCTTACCTCTAACCCAACGGATATCTATGATGGCTTTTAAGACACAAAGGGTTAACATGATGCGTGTATGCATGAGATGCGTGCGATGTATGAGATATATAAGTCGGCCCATTATCATTTTAAAGCACTCAATCATACTATTGCGAGGTGCAAACTTGTCCCAGTTGAAAAGGCCCAACAGGTTTACACTTTTGCGATAACATGGCTAAACAACTTCAAATGATAAGAGGCCCAAACACAAAATGGCCCATCGGCATTTTAGAAGCTTTTGGCCCAATTGTCAAAGGAAACGAACTCGTCCCAGTTTAAATGGCCCAACAAGTTCACATCTCTTGACAAGAAGTCCAACTGAATCCAAATGATGATGGTCCTAAACACAAGCATAAAGAAATAATTTCTATTGGTCATATAACTACGGTTCACATGTGAGTTTACAGGGGTGTAGACAAAGGCTCCTGTTGACGAAGGATTGCCACAACTAGGACTCCCCACTCAAGGGTTCGAGTGACCAAGTGAGCGCACCTTTTTTATACCATAAGGTACGTGCCAACGAGTTATAGTGTATGACTGACTGTCAAATGGATTTCCTATTGAAGATTCCCTAGATGGAGGGTGGAGCGAACTCTCTTAAATATCCAAGCTTCTTAGGCTTTTATCGCCTTGGTGACATGAATAACCAATAGGTCCTCCAAATTAGTCCATCACAGTGAGCTTCGGGTAAATGATTATCTAGGTGCCTTCACAGCTTTTCCTCTCGGCCATAGAAAGGTAGTGAATGAAGGAATACACCAAACCATTACCTAGCTTTAATAATGCCTTTGATTAAACCCCTTCAACCCACTATAGACACGGTTAACTAAAGCACAAATCACAATCATTACAAGATATTATTTCGGGCCCGATTCTCTATCCCAGTGGAGTCGCCAGAATGTAGGACATAGAAATCGGCGACGTTGTTCCTGGCTCGCGGCCTAGTTGGGAGTATGGAGTAGCCGCGGGGGACTAAACCGGAGAAATAAATGGAGACGCCACCCAGTGTGAACTGGGAAATGATTTAAGGTCGCACTCACCCCTCTCAAGGGAATACCTCAAACCGTTGGGTTCGGAATGGTCCCTTACTTATGCCACTTGTAATGAACGGATTTGTACAATAATCTAACCAAGTCTACACAACATACATGCGCAAGAGTGCCCTATGTCTAAGTTCACATACATGAAAATAAAACTTATATCTAAGTTTGCATGCTTTAAAAGTAAGTCATCATAACGACAAACACATAGTCTCATGAACATATTGAATTAACAAACGCGAAAATATAAATAAATAACAATCTAAACGTAAACCTAGATTAAATTCCTATTGCGAAAGAAATAACTAAATCATGCTTGGAAATAATATGCTAAACAACTAAATCATGCATAAAGGTAACATAATATTCCTAATGAACAACGAATAAACATAAAATTGGATGAAACGAAATATGTTTGTCTCTCAAGCGGTACGTGGCATTGTATCCCGAGTGCAGACCGCACTACCGTCCATTCGGATTCGGCTACGGAATTTACGTCCGGGTTTCCATCCGATATACCGCAAGAGATAACACATATTTCATTCATCCAATGGCCACAACTTACATGAATCTATAATACGCATGCGAAGAAATAATAATAAATAACAAAAAAAGAACAAGAATAAATAGAAAAGGTGCCATCAGGTCTAACCTCTTAAGTCGTATCTTGGAAGTGCGCTACGCGGTTTTCGGAAGGGTTGATGCTCCGTAACTTTTCCGATTTACTGGTTCGTTGTTTTCCTTCGTTGCCTCGTTGTTTTGGGCTGTTGTTTGCTCACTGTTTTTACGGTATTTGAGCTGTGTTTCAGGGCAGAATTTTTGGTGATATGAATGGTAGTTTACTGGACTATTTTTCGGTGGTAATAGGGTAATTTACTGGACTGTTTTTATGTGTATTGTATTCGGCTAGTAGGGGCTGTATTGGTTATTGTCGGTCGTTGATGGAGGGGCGCATGTGCATAAGTTAACGTGGCTAAAGGGTTTTATAGAGAGGTTGGGCGTGAGTGTTGTATATGGTCTTCACGTGGAGGGCTGTGTGTATTTGTGGATTATGAGTGGGCTACGTGTTGAGGTTTATCGTATGTGTGGCTGGTTTATGGCGTGAGTTTGGTGGCAGTTTGTGGCGTGAGTTTGGTGGCAGTTTGTGGCGTGAGTTTGGGTGGCAGAGAAGGGCGCTGTTAGGGTTTATCGGCTTGTTTGTTGCCGTGAATGCTCTAAGGTCTCTAAGGTTGGGTTTATGCTTCTTTTTATAGGCAAGGGTTGGGGTTATCCTTATGCGAATAGGGAATGAATATTGTGTAATTATGGGGGATATTTAGTCTGTGTATCATAAGGAAATGATCTCTTCAATTTATGAAGGTAATTTTTTTAATTTGATTTGATTTTATTTAGTTTAGGAATGTGATTTAGTTTAATTAGGAAGGTGATTGATGAGATTTAATTTGAATCTTTTAATTTGGGAAGGTGATTTGGTTTGATTTCAACATGTGTTTAATGTGTGGATTTGTTATTTTGGAAGGCTTTGGGCGTGAATTAGGGGGCTTGGGCGTGTGGTTGGTCCATTTTGGTGGGCTTGGTGTGTGGCTTGGTGGTGTGTGGGCTTGGTGTGTGGCTTGTGGGGGGTTTTGGGCCAAGGCTAACAGTTAAAACATAGGTTCAACGAGCAAACCCAAAGCTAAGCAAATGGATTAAATCCAACAAGGTATTGATTCTTGAATTTTCCCTTCCGACGTCTGTTTCCCGCGGCTTCCGCAACTTAAAGGGTAGTGCCTCTGCACGAGGCTCATCATCAGAACTTATATGTAAAAATGCAATGCCTACACATAGACATATGATTGATTGAGTTCACTGTGTATTTGTAGGGATGGCAAAATCCGATCCGGAAGTGTTTAGGTTACCCCGGGTCCGGTTCCGGACCCGGGTAAATATTCCCGAGTCTGGACCCGGGAACCCGTATTCCTTTTTTAAAATTTTTTTTTTTAAATTTTAATTGTATTATTTTATATTTATATTTGTATTTTGTCAATTTTATTAGTTTTATTTCAATTCTTTTAATTTTATATATTCTATTATTTATTTATATATATATGCATAATATTTTATATTTTTTATTATAATCTAATTTTTTTTCCGGACCCGGGCTACCCGGTCCGGACCCGCGTGATCCCGGGTCCTGACCCGGAATCACCGGGGTCTTAATTTTAAAGACCCGGTCCGGATTTTTTAATTCCGGACTCGGGTCGTCCGGGTCCATGCGGACCTGGCCGGGTCCGGGTCTTATTGCCATCTCTAGGTATTTGCATCTGACCATCGACAGAGGCTTTTGCATAATTTCGTCTTCCAAGTTAATAAACCAATATATTGCACAAACATGAGATAACCACTTCATCTTTAAAAGATATTGGAATGATTCACAACCCTAGATAGTTTTATAATATTGAATTTTCCTTTAATTTACATTCGTACTATTTTATTTACTTGTTTTAGTTTAAAATCACCATCCAATCAACAACCAATCTATTAGATACTCGTAAACATTTGGCTTCATAAATTAATAGTTTATGTATTAAGTCCTCGTGGGATCGATACTTTTTATACTACTTGAGCGATACGTGCGCTTGCGTTATACGTGTGTGATCACGCCGATCACCCACAAAGATCAACTTTATGATCCTGATTATGTGTTACGCTAAAAATTCTACTTGTTATTATTTTGGATTGAAGTACCAAATAATACAAGTCCTTAAATTTGTGCCAAAAAGTTTCTTATGATAGGTGAATAAATGAAAATTCCCAGAGGATGAGGGGGGTTCGGTGTAACCACTTAAGTCTCTGCCCAGTTAGGCTCTTATCGCCTTGGTGACAGAATTTCCTTAAACATTTTCTCAAAAGAAAATCTTAGGTATTCAATCTTTAGTGTTTACACTTTAAATTTCAACTACCACAAGTTTTTAAATATATGTATAAATTCAATCAAACTTGGATGAAATTACTTGTGTATAACTACACTTTAACTCTCAACCAAGTATGTAACAAATATTAATAATTTTAACTTTATCACATAATCTCTACTAGGTGTATGCATGTGATAATTGAACAACCTAATATTAACTAAAACCTATACTACTAAGTTTACAGAATTTAGTATATGATTTTACTAAGGTAATATTATTCTAAGCATATAATCTATATTACTGAATTTCATAGCTAAGACATGTATATCATATGATAATTATCAAGTTAATATATATTTTTATGAAATTTATAGATTAGTCTAAGTCTATGTTATTATTCTAAATCTAAAATGTCCCATATATGACTTGCATTAGTGTCACGTTTGTTCAGCCGTTCAAACGAAACTTTCCAAAGAGTTCACGTTCGTGTAGCGTTTGAAAATGCCTTCGAACGAAACTTTTCAAAGGACTTGCGTTCGAGTTGCATTTGAAAACGCGTTCTAACAAATCTTTCCATAGGACTGGCGTTCGAGTGGCGTTTGAAGACGTGTTCGAATGAAAATACGAAATATAGGGTTTTTTCTTATGCGTTCATCGGGCGTTCGAACGCCCTTACGTAATTTCCATGCACATAACACATTTTCCAAGAAGAAGAACATGAAAACATGCAAAACAGAGTTAACAACACATGTAAATTAATAAGTTCTTCAGATTGTTGTGTATAAATGTGTTATTAATCAATTTTAGCATGCAACTTTCAATCAAATTTTTTAATGCGATACACTCAATAAAACATAAATATGGAGACTTATAAAAACCTGAAAGTTTGTGTAGAAGATGATGAATGAAAATCAAGTCGAATTACCTTTGTTCTTAAGAACCTATTAGCCCTGCCTTGGTGCTCTATGGATTTCTTGTGGCTAACGTTCTCTCAAGATTACTTGGTTGCTTCTTCTAGAAGGGGCACTCATTTCTTCAAGAACTTGAACTAAGGAAAATGGTGGAAACTCTCAATGCTAGACTTAAGTTTGTAAGTATGCAAGTATGTGGAAAAATGAATGAATAAAAATGAAGCCAAAGATCCCTTTTATAGGCATGGATGAGTGCCTTTGTAAGCACATTTTGGTTGAGGGTGTAACCCTCCTAAAGGTTATACCCCTTCCTAATGGCCTGTAATGCCTAGAGTTATAGTTTCACTTTAGATGATATGTCTCTTCAACTGTGCATTTCTCATAAGGCACTTTTTAAGGGACATATCTCTCCTACAATTATAAATATTAATAAAATTTCCTACAAGAAGCAAGCTTTAAATAGCAACTAACAAAATCCAAAGAGTTGCGGTGGATAATTGTTTTAAAAAAATGATTGTTGGGAGGATACAAGCAATGAATATACAAGCACACCGATAGATCACTGTATAGTTGTTTGGAAATGTGATTGTTGGGAGGATCTTTGCTTAGATACCAGAAATGAGAAATGAATATAAAAGCACCAAGATAGAAGCAAGTTTTAATTTTAAGTTAGCGAAAATTTCTTGTTAAGAATATAAGGTTTCTGCGCCTTATTATAATTCTAGCTGGTTCCTTCTTGTCACTCACAGACATGGGGTAGGCTTATATTGGCGTAATTGCAATTCCTACATCTAGGGTGCGTTTGATCGAGAATATTGCACCGTGACTATAAACTAACTTATAAGTTATG
The DNA here is from genome assembly GCA_019454045.1 of Zanthoxylum bungeanum. Taxonomy (NCBI): domain Eukaryota; kingdom Viridiplantae; phylum Streptophyta; class Magnoliopsida; order Sapindales; family Rutaceae; genus Zanthoxylum; species Zanthoxylum bungeanum. Next base: position 9,072 of record SKCR01039190.1, on the reverse strand, counting down.
GAATAAACGTTAGAGTATAAGTTAGCGTCAAAAAATAATCTCATGTTTGTGAGATTATGATTTTATACGTGTTAACGCTAGTATTAAAAAACGCGTTTCGCGGAGCATTTTAACGCTAGTAAAATGCTCTACCAAACACACCCCTGGTGTTTAAAACTCCTTTATGGACCACCATTATACTTTGAAACTACACCTTTGTTATGCTATCATACATAAGGATAACATTTTGTTCTTATGACAGCTTTCAGAATTGAGATAATAATCACGACTTAAAATTTGGAGTTCATAATCCATTATTTACATATTCTCTTGTTATTATTTGAGGTAGGCAAAGCAAATTCTTTTTCTCCACCAGAAAATTACAAGTCATGTGATGTGGTGGTATTGGAATTCTTCAAATCATAATATCACCGCATTACGTTTTCCCTTTGATTCTAGAATCTGCGGAAGGAGGTGGTATATCATGTTTCGGGTGTATATGTCATCTCTCTCACAGCAGCTGGGTCCCACACTGTTGTGAATAAACACACACTAATAGAGGTGAATTGAGAGAAAACTCTTCTTTTATATATACCCACAAAAGAATTACAAAGCTTTCAATACAAGCTTTACAAAAAACTCTCAAACACTTTACTCTCTATCTTTCCTCACGATTTGGGATTTTCAGGGATGGTTTCTATCAATGGTTTTGGGCTCCTTAAATAGCCACCAAAACGCGTGCACTATTGCAACACGTTTTGGTGGAACGTGTTGCAGCTGCTGCAACACCACACACAGCACTTCTTGCTTCGGCGTGTGTGTTTTGTAGTGAGCAACTTGTTGTTGCTGTCTTCAACAAATCTCCCCCTCGGTGAAGATTTCCCAAAATCTGAGCCGACCATCATCATCCAAATCGGATCCTCCAAAGGATCCTCCCCTAGCTGCATCTGTATGACTGCCTACGTACCCTGAGTTGGGATCAAGCCAATCGTAGTTCTCTGAATCTCCCCACTCTGACTATGTGGAGAGTTTTGTCATCCCGGCTATGGCACGACAATTTCAAGCTTCTCTTTCGGTAAAACCTTCGTGAACATATCGGCACCGTTGTCGTCGGTGTGAATTTTCCTGAGTTCTAACAGCCTTGAGCTCAGGACGTCCCGTATCCAGTGATACCTCACATCGATATGTTTTGACCTCGAATGAAAGGTGGAATTTTTACCGAGATAGATAGCGCTCTGGCTATCGCAGTACAAAATGTACTTCTCCTGCTTGAAACCCAATTCCTGGACGAATGTCTTCATCCACAGCAATTCCTTGCAAGCTTCCGTCGCTGCAATGAATTCCGCCTCTGTTGTAGAAAGTGCAACACATCTCTGCAACCTAGACTGCCATGCCACAGCTCCTCCTGAGAGAGTAATCAGATACCCCGAAGTAGACTTTCGGGTATCCACATCCTGCCATATCTGAATCGGTGTAGCCCATCAACACTGGCTTGTCGCTGCTTCCAAAACATAACCTCATCTTGGAAGTGCCTCGAAGATACCGCATAATCCATTTGATCGCATTCCAGTGTTCCCGTTCTGGGTTTGACATAAACCGGCTGACCAATCCAACTGCGTGTGCTAAGTCTGGCCTCGTGCACACCATGGCATACATAAGACTTCCCATTGCTGAGGTGTATGGAACCTGTTTCATTTCCTCCTTATCTGACTCAGTAGAGGGACTCTGTCTCGTACTCAATCTAAAGTGGGTAGCAAGAGGAATGCTAACCGCTTTAGCCTTGTCCATCTGGAATCTCTGAAGTACCTTCTCAATGTACTCCTCCTGTGACAAGTATAACTTCCTGGCTTTCCGATCACGACCGATCCTGATGCCAAGAATCTGCTTAGCTGGCCCCAAGTCTTTCATCTCAAAAGACTTACTCAATTGCTGCTTCAAATTATCAATCCTCGATTGATTCCTGCCAACTATCAACATATCATCTACATATAACAGTAAGATGATAAAGTCATCGTCAGAAAACTTCTGAACGAAAACACAATGGTCTGAAGTTGTCTTCTTGTATCCCTGCTCCCCCATAACTGACTCAAACTTCACGTACCACTGTCTCGGTGCCTTTTCAAACCGTAGAGGCTTTTCCTGAGTCTGCACACATAGTCATCTTTCCCGCTGACTCTGAAGCCTTCTGGTTGCTCCATGTAAATTTCTTCTTCCAGATCCCCGTGAAGAAATGCAGTCTTGACATCCATCTGCTCAACTTCCAGGTCGAGGCTTGCTGCTAAGCTGAGTACCACTCTGATGGATGACATCTTCACAACTGGAGAGAAGATTTCATCGAAGTCAATGCCTTTCCTCTGATTGAATCCCTTGACGACTAGTCTGGCTTTGTACCTGGGTTGTGAAGTATGCTCCTGTTGCTTCACCCTGTACACCCATTTATTCTTCAAAGCCTTTTGCCTCTTGGCAATTTCACCAACTCAAAAGTGTGATTGTCATGCAAAGATTTCATCTCATCTTGCATGGCTTCCTCCCACTTTTCTCTGTCCTCTGTTTCCACAGCCTCCTGGTAGCTCTCGGGTTCTCCCCCGTCAGTAAGCAGCACATACTCATATGCAGAGTATTTGGTTGAAGGTCGCCTGTCTCTGTCAGACCTTCTCTGTGGAACTGTTGGTGGAACTTCTGGTACTGGTGGTTGATCATGATCATCATCTCTGGGAGCTTCATCACATGTACCCTCCTGTCTGGGAACCTCATCTTCAACTCGTACTGGCACCGGTGTATGAGGTTCTGGATTCACATTTCTGTATTGCTGGGGCATTGTCTTCATCTCTTTTCTGATATCTTCTATGGTCTGGTCTTCAACAAAGACAACATCTCGGCTCCTGACGATCTTCTTCTCCACAGGATCATACAGTTTGTAGCCGAAATCATCCTGACCATAGCCAATAAAGACACATTGTCGCGTCTTTGCATCGAGCTTGGATCTCTCGTCCTTTGGGATATGTACAAAAGCTTTGCACCCAAAGACATGCAAGTGTTCGTATGACACTTCTTTACCTGTCCAAGCTTGGTTAGGAACATTACCTTTCAGTGCGACCGCTGGGGACATGTTCAAAACATGAACTGCTGTGATGAGTGCCTCCCCCCAGAATGTCTTCGGCAGCTTGGCTTGTGACAGCAAGCTTCTGATCCTCTCGCACAAGGTTCTGTTCATCCTCTCAGCTAGGCCATTCAGCTGAGGTGTCTTCGGAGGTGTTGTTTGATGTCTGATTCCTTGCATCTTGCAGTACTGATCAAACGGACCTCTGTATTCTCCACCGTTGTCTGTTCTGATGCACTTCAGTTTCTTGCCGGTTTCTCTCTCCACCAAAGCATGAAACTCCTTGAACACTCCAAACACTTGATCTTTTCTCTTCAAGGTGTATGCCCAGATCTTCCTTGAATGATCATCAATGAATGTCACATAATACAGTGACCCACCAAGTGTTCGTGTCTGCATCGGACCACATACATCTGAGTGTATGAGATCTAGTACCTCCGGTTTCCGTTGAGGCGGGGAGCTCTGGAATGATACTCTGTTCTGCTTTCCAGCCATGCAGTGTTCACACTTCCGTAAGTGTGAGTTCTTCAATTCCGGAAGAACATTCTGCCTGCGTAGTATCTCCATCCCTGTTTGGCTCATGTGACCGAGCTTTTTATGCCATAACTCGGCTGCCTCATTACTGTTGACTGTATTTATGCTACTATTTGAAAGCTTAGCATGCATTAAATACAGAGTTGAGTTTTTCTTACCTCGTGCCACCACCATTGATCCTTTAGTGAGCTTCCAGCATCCGTCACTAAAGGTGCTGCAGAAACCTTCATCATCCAGCTTGCCTGTTGAGATCAGGTTTAACCGGATATCTGGGATGTGCTTGACTCCCTTCAACACTAGCCTTATCTCGTTCTCTGTTTCAAGGCAGATGTCACCAATACCGACGGCTTTGGACTGTCCGTCATTCCCCATCCTTACAGCACCGTAGTCCCCTGGTGTGTAAGATGAAAAGAAGTCTCTGCGAGATGTGGCGTGTATGGAGGCGCCACTATCTATCACCCAACTGGTCTCGTGGCTGGCAAGATTCACAACAGCTTCTTCATACATTATGCAAAATTCTTTGGAGGTTTTCTCGGTGGTAGTAGCAACTCTTTCTTGATTAGAGTCACCATCTCTCCTGGACTGCTCGTTCTTTAGTTTGTAGCAATCCCGCTTCATATGGCCTTTCTTTTTACAGTGATAGCACTCAATATCTCTAGTTCTTGACTTACCTCGATTTTTGTCTGATCTCCCTGGGCCTCGGCTTTTACTCCTCCCCCTTCTGGTGTTCTTCTCCGTCACTAGAGCTTCTGAGGTTGAGGCTGATGCTGACTCCTGCATTCTCGTCCTCTTTTCTTCCTCGAAGATCCTGGTCTTTGCCATCTCCATAGTGACTTTCCCATCTGCGGCTGAATTGATCACCGTAGATCTGAACGTTTCCCAAGATTCTGGTAACGTATTAAGGAGAATTAAGCCATTTACCTCATCTCCGAAGTCTATGCCCAATCCAGACAATTCCTTCATGGTTCCGAGGAAATCGTTGATATGGTCCGCCACAGCTGTACCTTCCTGGTATTTCAAACCCATCATCTTCTTGATGTAGTACAGCTTGTTATTTCCAGTCTTTGCTCGGAAAAGCTCCTCCAGCTTTCTCCATAATACACGTGCATTTATCTCTTCACTGACATGGTTCACGATACTGTCGTCGATCCACTGACGAATAGTACTGCATGTTTTCTGGTGAAGATTAGCCCACTTTCCATCGGTCATTCCTTCTGGTTTCTCCTCCAGAAATACCGATCCATCATAGTCCTTCACATACAGAAGGTCTTTCATCCTTCCTCTCCATGTGAAATAGTTTGTACTGGTTAACAAAATCATTTTTCCGTTGCTCCCCTCCATCATAAAAATTCTAAGCAGAATTTCAAAAAACGGACCTCACTGTTGCGTCCGGAATGGCCGAAAATGGTGGAAATGACACTTCGTTTGTCAAAATCCGACACAGGGACCAATTTGCAAATTCCAGAAATTACAGGGGTTAAAGTGCAATTTCCGAAAGTTCAGAGGCCAAAGTGCAATTACGGAAAAGATCAGGGACTAAATTGCAATTTCCAAAAAGTTCAGGGACTAAATTGAAAATTTCTGAAAGTATAGGGGCTAAATTGTAATTTCCAGAAAGTTCAGGGACCTATCTGAAATTTACCAGGCACCGCTGACGTGGCAGCTGACTTAGCTGCTGACTGTGCGCTGACGTGGCGCTGACTGGGCTGCTGACTGTGCGCTGACGTGGCGCCTACGTGTCTCGTCTTCTTCCTTAATCTGCGCGTGAAGCGCGTGGCGAGCGTCGGCGAGCGTGGGGAAGTCTCTGGTTGGCGCGTGCGGCGCGTGCGGCTGACTGGGACCTCCGTTCGATCGCCGGAAAATACCACCGTGCTCGTCTCGCCGTGAAACGTCTGATGGTATGCTCAAAATCGATTTTCGACAACTTTTGTCGGAACCGACTTTCTAAACCGAATCTCTGTTACCGAGTTTCGGGATCCCTCCGTGGAACCGTAGCTCTGATACCACTTGTTGTGAATAAACACACACTAATAGAGGTGAATTGAGAGAAAACTCTTCTTTTATATATACCCACAAAAGAATTACAAAGCTTTCAATACAAGCTTTACAAAAAACTCTCAAACACTTTACTCTCTATCTTTCCTCACGATTTGGGATTTTCAGGGATGGTTTCTATCAATGGTTTTGGGCTCCTTAAATAGCCACCAAAACGCGTGCACTATTGCAACACGTTTTGGTGGAAACGTGTTGCAGCTGGCAACACCACACACAGCACTTCTTGCTTTCGGCGTGTGTGTTTTGTAGTGAGCAACTTGTTGTTGCTGTCTTCAACACACACAATTGTGGGACCCAAGTGTTGTGAGAGAGATGACATATACACCCGAAACATAATATAATTTTTCCTGCGGAAGAGGATGAATTTTGCAATAAAAGTAAGGTTACTCATTATGACTTAAAATATATTTAAGTAACGGAAAAAGCCTTTTTGCAAAAAAAAAAAAGAAAAGAATAAGTCTGTATATATATTGAATTCTCCCCAAAATCATAGTGTGAGAAGTCTTGTGCGTTGAACTATCCTTATTCTAGAATATGGAGATATTGAAAAATCAACTGCAACAAGTCAATATTAGAATCCATTAATGTTCAGATGTACCGTTATCTCTATTGCAAACGAACCAGCATACATTATAGGAAAGAATGGCCTTCAATCAAGATGGTCATCCTGGCTGATCTCACATGGCAGACAGTTATTAGATAAAGTAAGAACTCCATCCTTGAGATATTTTTGGGAGTTCTTTTTTTTGTTTTTTTTATCATATTTGTACTGTCCAGTCATGCCTTCACATATTTGAAACATTATTGGTTTCTTAAATTTTGATATACTATCCTCCAATACCCCAAAAGGAAATTTGATGGATTCATCCTCTGGTCAATTAACTGAGTTCAAAATGAATTAGAATTCATTGTTGAACTTAATTTAGAATGAATTAGGATTCAGTGATCAAGATATTAGTGAGACAATTAATTCATTATCCGGAATTGTATAATTAAAACAAGTGGATTCCTTGCATTATTTCAAGAGGTATCATTTGAATTTAGTGTATAGTTATCAAAAGAAATCTATATAATCTGAACATGTGGAACAAATTTGCCAATGAAAGGAGTTATTTATTAAAGCATCAACATTGTTCAAGGGAGGGCTATACATAATCATCCCTCTCCATAGAAACCACAAGAAAAGATTCTTAAAATGAAGAAAATAACCCTCTTAGAACTAACATGTTGGCACATAATCACCAAAAAAAATGCAAGACATGCACAATTTCTTATTTAATAGCAAGATGCCGCTGGTTCTTACACTCCAAAAACATATCAATCACAAACAGAAACACACTGTTTTCTTCTTTATCATCTCTTCTGATGCTTCTGATTTTACCTTTTATCACTACTTACGCCTCTTCCTTCACGTTCTTCTCCAACCAACCTGAAACATCAACACTCGATCCAACCTTCCCTGGATCTTCCTTGGTCACTAAATCTAGAGTGTACATGTGAAATTCTTGACCCAATGGATAATTCAGATGAATCCTTTTTCCACTGCCATGCTCACATCAACAAAAACCCTATGCGAATAACTTCCGACAGAGTCGCCTATAAAGTCAGGAAGAAACTTGATTTTCTTCAGCAACTTATTAGATTTCGGTAAAGCATTTCTTGTGGCTCAAGGAAAGCATCTTCTAAATCATTCTGGCAAAGCCGCCTTTTCACTGAGGAATCAATCAAATGATTTGTCAAAGCAGTTTTTCTCATCGCCACAATTGTAGAATTGTATCGACGAAGATACTCTATCTTATAATTTGATTGTTTTTCGTAAGTATCTGAAATGCCACTAGTCGATTGAACAACAACAATGCCGCCGACTTTCACAACATGATCAACAAATTTAGTATCAAGAGAGCTCAACACAAATGCAATATCAAATATCTCATCTTTGATTGAGCCTAGTCGCTCCAAATCAGATTCAACCACCAAATGAATCTCATTATCATTAAAGAACTGCGAACTAGCAATCACAGGCCCGATATTACCAGAGCCTACAAGGAGAGCTTTATCTCCCTTCTTGATAAGACCCTCATTCCTCAAATCTTGAAATAGCAAATTGAAGAACTCCAAATTTGTAAAACCCGAATCATAATCATCAACATCAATATTAAGGAAAGAAACTGCAGATCCTCTAATACTGGACTGAATATATGGCAATGAGAGTAAAACCAAAGCCAAGAACACAGATCGTGATATGACACGTAGAGCCTTTGCATCTGGAAAATTAATCACCAAAACGGTGCCATGATTCAACAACCCATTTTGAAAATTCATTGTCTCGTTCTGACTATTTGCTCGATACCCACGAGCAAAACCCATAATCTTTCACTTTGGCCTCAAATGCAAACGAAAATTGAACAACGAAACAGCTTTAATTTGGTGAATAAACGAATACCCAGATGCAAAAAGTTGATAACCAATAAATGGTAAGAGAATCAAAGTCAAAACAATGTAAAAAGATCAAGTTTTAGCGAGTGCAAAACCTACAAGCAGTGTGATTTCCACCCACGAGTGCCAAACGAGTGGTTCGGATTCTACACCAAAGAAGTAACAAATCTTTGATTCTCTCAATTTCCATGACTCTTAATTCCACTTCCCACCAAACCCAAATCAGATCACTGGGTTTAAGACTCACCCAGATGTCGTTTTGTGACGGATCATTTCAAGAGAATGAAATGGGCAAGGAAGAACGAGTGTGGAGTTTTATGATTTGTTTTCCTGTGTGGTACAAAAAACAACAATACAAGGGCCTTTGCTTAAAGTACATGATATCGGGTTAGCATCCGTTCCGGTTCTATCCGAAATCAGTTGGAACCGAATCGATTTTCAGGATTTGAAATCAGAATTGATTGTAACAGGTCTGATTCCGGTTTAAAAAATGAAGGAACCGATTTTAACAGGTCTGATTCCGGTTTAAAAAATGAAGGAACCGATTTTAACAGGTCTGATTCCGGTTCCAAACTGGTCAGAACAAAACCCGGACCATGGAACCTGTTTTTGGAACCGAATATAGAGTCGGTTGGGTGTTTGAAGAACTGTTTCAGAAACAGATAGGATTGGTGCTTGATGAAGAACTTTACAAGCAAGGTATAACTCAATTACAATTTTTATTCTTTTTTAAATTTTATATATTCTTCTTACTAGTACATGCTAATTTTAGAAGTTACTAACGGTAAAAAACGATTAAACTTTAATATTCTGAGCTTTCAGTGATGATCTTCTATCTCTGGGTTTGTTGCTTAATGAGTCCACAAACACACACACTCTCTCTGTTATGTTCTTATTTTACATTCTGCTGGTTGATACAGGTGGAACACGTCTAGTTCCTGTCTAGGAGATGATGATTAGTGCATTGA